>APFE030288897.1:34109-74903 GCA_000404065.3 Pinus taeda | reverse complement strand
TGAAGAGTTATGCCAAATCTCCCACAGTGACCTAATTATAGACTAATTCAGTAGAGCGAACTTGTACGACGTTCCACGAGTCACTGTTTCGACCTTTGGATCTAAAAAATGCACACAAGAAACTACAGTCTGTCCTCTTTCTGTAACTTCTTATGAAATTTCAATCCGATGCTCAGAGAGAAAGTTATGACGATTTTCCCCAGGTCGCCTGTTTTGAATGTAATTTAGGATTCTGCAAAAAGACCAACTTCCTCAGATCATATCTCCGAAAATATCGCGCAAAAAGCTCTTAAATTTGGACCCAAGGTTCAGCACGATTTCTTCTCAAATGGGTTTTTTTTGCGACTTCTGAAACATCACAGAAAAAAAATTTATAGTGAAAATTCCACGATGACCTGTTTGGAGCAGCGAAACCCTAGAATCCAAAGCTCTGATACCAAATGTTATGGAACCAGCTCAAGAAAAGATAGAAAAGATAGATCAACGCCTTTAGAATTCAGCCTCTTCGAGGGGCAACCTCCTTTACATTACATTTAAATGATAATTCTTGGATGATACAAATGAAAAGGACCTCCTTTCTATATATAGGAGTCTAAGGGGTCATAACATAATCAGAGCCGACATAACAATAATAATGTAAGGGCACAATAATAACAATAGTGGGCTTATATGGGGTACAATAGTAACAATATGGGAACTATGTGGGTACATCAATATAATAAGTGGGTTGTACTAATAACAATAAGGGTTACACTAGTAGTATAGGGGCCTAACAAATACATAGCATCCTTCTTTAGCAACTGTTCCATCGGAGTCGTGATTTGGGTGTAGGTTTGATGAATTTTGGATAGTAGCCTGTGAGTCCTAGTGTGGTGCGTAATTGCTTGACACTTCGCGATGCTTGGAGATTGAGTATGACATCGATATTTGTCGGGTCCACCATTAAGCCTTGCTTACAGACCACACGGCCCAAAAAGTTCCTGAATGGGACAAGGAAAGTACACTTCTTCAAGTTTAATGCAATCTGATGTCGGCAGCAAGTATCCAACATCAACCGTAAGCTCGCTACATGCTTCTTGACCAATCCAAACATGGTCTAGTCATCAAGATAGAATTCTAAGAACTTTTGGATAAATTCTTTGAATGTTGCAACTATTATTCGTGAAAATATTGCAGACGCATTCTTCAGACCGAAGGGCATCACTATGTACTGAAAGCAACCCCATTCAATAGTGAACGTTGTCTAACTCCTATCCTTTGGTGCAATCTTGATCTAGTGATATCCTGAGAACCAATCCGTGAAGGAGTAGACTCCCTGCCCCCCCACATTTTCTAGCACTTCATCTGTAAACGGTGTTGGAAAGGGATCGTTGATGCAAGCATCATTGAGCTTCCTGAGATCCACGTAGATGTGAATCTCACCCTTCTATTTCTTCTCTTGCACAACCATTGGACTCACTCGGTCGGACACCTCGACAGGTTCAATGATTCCTGCTACCAACATCTTGTCCAGTTCTTCACAGACCTTTCTTTATATTTTGGATTCAATCGGTAGGGTCGTTGCTTCACCAGTTTTCCATCTAGCTTCAATGTTATCTTCATCATTCCTAAGTCTCCTAGAATCCCTTTTAGCTCCGTAATCTTGGTTGGGAACAAATCTCGATATTCCCGTAGCAACTCAATGACCTTCTCCACCATGGCATTGTCCCAATAGTCCCCAAGTGTTACATACTTCGGCTCTTCTTCATTTCCAATATTCACTTGTTTCATTTTTAATGGTGCCATGATATCTTGGTCTTCAATTTCAGGGCCACACACCTCTTGAATCCCCTTTGATTCTGGAATATTGACGTTTTGTGTATCATCCTCATCATCTTCTACCTAGAGATTATAGCATTTGAGGGCCTGTTTCAGCTGTCATGACCAGTCGGGCTGCACCATTTCCTCTAGCTCTAACAGTGTCTTGAATATGGCAGTTTTTACCAGCTGTAATGCTTCGTCCACAGGATCCATCCACTAATCTTCAAACAGGAATGTTGACAAAAACATTGTGCACAAGATATCCCACTTGCCTATGTCATGCCAGAGCTCTGCTTCCATGTACCAGTTTCTGGGAATGATGTCTAGGGTGTGATAAAAGAAGTGCACCCATTCTGGCTGAGGTTCCTCTCTGTAGGCCTTGATCCAATTGGGACGGTGCATGCACAAATCATCAAACCATTGGTGCTCTAGTACTGCGATTTCAAACTTGGTCAGGAATTCATCTACCATTGTCAGCCCATCATACTTTGGCAATTCATGCTCCTAGGCCCTTACGTAGTACAATTATTTCATCACCATGTTGCAGCGTAGCGTGGTTACTTTGTTCAACCTGTTGCGCCACTGCTCGTCTTCCTCATTTGAATCGAAAGCGCAAAATTCTTCATCACTTCGTGATATTATTCTATTCTCCGATGTCCTGACCCATCCTCGCTCTTGGGTAGACATAATGTAGCTACAATTTACGTCATCATCGTGTTCTTCGTCGTGCATTGGTTTAATGTAGCGTGGTCCTTCAGCCAGATCTAGCGGAATGACGATGCGGAGCGCCTTTGTTTCAAATATCATTGTCTGCTTTTTTAGATTAATAACTCTGTTCATGTCAGTGGCCCAATCTATCCCTAACAATGCAGGATAGGGCGTACTGTAACTCCTTGTAGCCTTCCCGTGGACAACACCTTCTGTTGATTTGTCATCCGTGGTTGGATAGGGGACAATTGTAGTATAAGATTACCCATGCATTCCCATGTCTGTTTTGGAAATACGTTGGCATATGAGCCTAGATCCAAAATGACCAGCTCCATCTCATAATCATTGATCTGCGCATTTAACCACATTTCCCTTCCGGTTCGTGATGCATGTCTTCCCAACTTTTGAATGACGTGCAGTTCACTCCATCCTGCACATCTATTTATCACTTCCTGTAAACCTTTAACCACCCTGTTGTTGCGAAGCAATTTTATACATGTATCTAAAAGGATAGTAATCATCGAGGGATCCTTGTCTGACCTAGGCTGATCTCTATTACCTAGAGTAGAGACCTCCGCAAAGCTCTCGCCCCTTGAGTTTCGTCCATCCGTTCCTATGGCCATGCCACTCCTCAACACCATATTGACCTTGGGATCTTCTTCACAGGGTTCAGACCGCATCATCTGCACATTCTGGGTCATTGTTAGTTGTGTTTGTCTTCTTTCACAAATTTGCGCAATCAGTGTAGGAAAATCTATCAGCTCATGATCGAACTGCTCACAATAACTACATGAAATTCTTGTTGGGTTGGTACAATCCCGCGCGTAATGTATGGGTCCTCCACAACTGTAGCAAATTAGATGCCTGTGACCCCTTCTTGGCCCCATTCCACCCTATCCTCGTCCACAGCCCTTGAACCCACCACGCACGATCGACACAGCTGGATCTTGGCCTCGCACCTCAGTCTGCATTCTGTAAGCAGGGGACTGGTCCATTAACAATTGGTAGCTATGATAGTCTCTTTCCTCATGGCCCACTGACCTGCAAAAGTTTCAAAATAGCTGTTGGGGGGTCTAGTTGTATCTAGGTAATAGGTGACAGTTATCAGTGTTGTTCTTTCCTCCCCCCTGACAAATTGCGCACCAGAGCGGGGCTGCGCTACTCAGTCCTGTTTGTTCCTCTGGTCGCAATAGCATTGGTCCCCCCGTTGCCACCAAATTTACTACGACCGGGCAGTGATATTTATCATGTCCCTGGCTTCTACACTTTATACACCATACTTCCTCCTAAACTTCAGCTAATGGTATCTGTTCTTATTTCATCTTCTTCATTTCAACACACAAATCTTGGATCTACGCTTGGATTTGTTGAACTCCCAACCCCGGGTCTTACAATTGAGTTCTGTATAACCTCATTGTTGTCTCTATTTCTTCGGCCTGGGTTGAGATCTTCTATTGTGATAGAGTCGCCCTTAGATGTGGTTTTAAGGATGCCATAAACCAAGCGTAGTGATGTGCGTCCCTCAAGGTCATGTTAGCCTCGTGAATAGTACTTTTCAGTCATTGGTCCAAGTCCCACAGGGTTTCTATTGGCATCATCACGATTTCCTTGAACCCTATAATCGACTATGTTTCTAACCTTGGTCAGCTAAACTCCTTCTTCAATTTGGTTTGAATTTCCACGGTCCTTGTCGTTAGGTGCTTGCTTGAATATTTTATGTACCATGTTAGTGCTCGGTCCCGCAATGCACTGACCAAGGTAGCTTTTCTAATATTATCATCTGTGATCTGCTACGCATTCCATATTGATGTTAGCACAAACCAAAATTGTTTCGGGTCTTCGCCTCCTGCTCCTTTTAGTACTGGCAACTAAATCGCACTCACCATAGTTACCATTGATCCACCATCATTCTTGATCCCTTCGATCCTTTAATGTTCTTCTCTATGAAGTCCCTGTGTTTCACACCAGACACCCCTTAGGCAGATCTCAGTCACAGTAATGGAACCATTTGTTGGCCTATATGGGCCTGACCCAGGTTCAGAAGAATTATTTAGCCAAGAAAATCTCGTAGCTGTTGCCGCTTTTGGCAACAGCCCACGAAGCGCGAACTAAGGTCTCACCCGAGGTAGCAGGGGAGGGTGCTGGAACCAGGTTTCCACACCCTTGGGATGTCTAGATGCGGTTTGGGGGGTTCGCACTCCGCTCTGCAGCTTTGCGCTATGTTGTATTCACGCGGACCCTGAATACCCCACGCAGTTTACAGATCTAGTCTAGTGGATGAAGTATTGCAACTCATATCTACTTTAACGTGGTCTTTAAGCAAACATTTATTAATTTCATTCAATTCGTGTATTAAGATTAAAACCTGATTTACAAGTAGTCAGTAATCAATGTGCATAGACAAAAACGGCCTTATTAACCATAAAAAATGCCAGATTCACGATAAGTCAGAAATCACAAATAATTTTTAGAATGAACTTATCTTTATTTTCACTCAACACCAGTACATCCAGATCTACCCTACGCACTCAGCTACAGAAGTTTATGCACATAGCTACAGACTCTTCCAGGCCTCTGCAAACACAGCTACGGAGCCTCTATCCTCTACCCAAATCCCCAACTTAGACTTACAGACGCTTTCAGAATGCTCTTCTAAGAAACCCATTACATATTAGATCTCCAAAATCATACCCAAAAAGGACTGCATTTCCCTCATAGATCTGTGCTCTATTTATACCTATCTATGGTCCACGAACCGACTTACTTCTTATTAATTTATACTGTTTTTAGGGCAGACAGCCCTTTGACTCAGTATTTTACATTTCGCACTCCGCATATTTCGGAGGTTTACAATATTTTTATCCTAATTTCTAGGCTATTAGACCCAAAACTGTTACATGGGACCTCCGCTACCCAACAGTGCCTGAGACCTACAAGACATACCAGAGGGGGGCAAGAAAATTGTTTGCAGTAGATAGGCAAGTTCTTGCCCCACTTAGTGCGGAAGGGACCTTGCCTTCTTCATCAACTCGTAGGAAAATTCTTTCTCCATAGGGTGTGGAAGGGGCTTTGCCTTCTTCGTCAACACAATAGGTATAAGTGCAGCAGCTACATAAATGGAAGGAAAAGGTGCTAGAGGAAAGTTTTAATGATGAGGAGGAGAGGAATTTTGATTTGATGGAACATGATGAACCAGAACAACCTCATATTCATCATGGCATAGAGGCAGTTGACTTGGAGGCTCAAGATGAGGCAACAAAGGAAAACATAATCATACAGGAGAAAGAGGCACAAATCCAATCATTGTTGGGAAAATTTTCGAGAGCTAAGTATGTCATTACATATATTAAACAAGAGAACAAGAACCTGAGTGATAAGCAGGTCCTCATGGAGCTATAACTTCTCAAGGCGAAGAGACAAAGTGACAAGGGCAAATCAGTAATGCAAAAGGAAGAAACACCGGTCACCTTGACTACAATTGAGAAGGAAATTGAGGGGGATAGAGAAACTTGGCTTGAGAGAGTCAATTTTCACTTAGAGAAGCTGCTACAAAGGGCCAACAAGGACAACCAAATCATCAGGCATATGGCCTACCACTACAGGACCCGGAACATAATTGGTAATATAAGGGTCAAGCAAATGAAAGCAAGGCTGAGACGGGCACTGAAAGGAAAAAAGGAGGAGGATAGGCTAAGGTTGCTTACTAAAGCTCCCTCGGCTCATCAAGATGCTTGATGGTGGTATTGGTCACAAATTTTGATCAAATTTCGAGGAATTTTTTCCTTTGACAAATTCTGGCAATTTTGACAGGAAATATGGCTCTATGCACAACGCCACTGGGGATGCGCTTTTACTAGGGACCCCTAATGGACAAATCATTTGCGTTTTTGGATCTAGAGTGATGAGCACATGCATCCTATGCATTTTCTAAGCTTTTTCAATAGAAATAATCTACCAAAAGGTTAAAAAACACTCCAAAAATGACCTTTCTGCCCCTTTTTGGACACACAGAAGAAGTCTTGGGAGAATCAACTTTTGAGGGGTCAAATGAAGACATTCAAGACGTTTTGGAAAGAATACTTGAACATATTTCCAATAAGCTATCATAAGCTCAATTTGGATACCGGTAAGGCCTCCAAAATAGACCTTCAAAAAGCACTGCGCATAGGGGTAGTGGCATTAAGCATAGGACAAAAATTGCACTAAATTGCCATTTCACTATGATTTGACTGTAATTTTGGATTTTATCTCATGGAGAGTGTTTTAATAATGTAAATGATGACTAGGCTTGTAAATATGATGGTTAATAAGTATTATAAGGTAGATTCATTATATTAAAAGTCATTTTGAGCACAAATGAATCAGTTTCCTCACTTTTAGAGTCAAGTTGTTAGGATGCCTAGATTCCAGTTTCTTGTTCAGCATTGGTTAGATTAGCTCCTCATCTTAGGGATTCGACCCCTGAGGATCGGAGGAGGTTGAATCAATGTCTATATCTTCTTCTTCTTTCTCATTGTAAAGGGTTGGACTTAGTGGGATGCTTATGCTTTGAAGAGAAATCATTTTGTACCAGTTTTAGCAGGAGATTAATGAAAAGTTGTAGCTATTTCTTTGGGATCCATGTGGCATGTTGTTCAGTTCAGTTTTTCTTGTGTTTTAATGTGTTATAATGTATTGTTAACTCAATTTCATCATTTCATTGTCTTTCTTTGAATGTATACAAGTCTGAGAGGCAAATCCATATCTTTATGCTCTATTTTAGGTACACATTTCACAGTCCATGTTTTCTTCAGTTTAGGAAGAATTCATGTTGCTCACATGCTCTTTCTAGCTCCTCACCTGTCTTGAATCACCTCACCCATCAAACCCTAGAGTGTTGAGCCTTGAGCCTACCTTGCCTCATCGAAAACCCTGCAATTTGACCTAATTTCCTTGCCCAAACTGTCTAGCTCCTTCTGATCCAGCAAAACCCCTTCAAATCAAATAAAACCTTGTGCTAATATACCTAGCCTAATATCATTTTCTTGATCCAGTCATTCTAGTTGAGATCCTTATGGAGAGAGCCCTCTCCTAGCCTAGTAGGGCTAGCTACTTGGCTAAGTGTGGTTTGTGGTTACCCTGGCATTGCCTTTCTTCAGCCTAAGGTTCAATCCAGGTGATAAAACCTGCTACTTGACATAAAGAACCCCATAGTGTAGGCCCTGCACTTGGCCCTGTTGCGGCCTCCGGTCATAGAGGAATTGGTCCTCCTACTGCAATGTATTTTGCAGACACTGGGTAGTGATCCTTGTCATGCCCATGAACCTTGCATTTTATGAACCAAACCTCTTCGCACACCTCCCGCCGAGAAACTCTGTCTTGCTTTAGACTTTGCATTTCGAGACAAAGGTTTTGCAAATGTGCAAGAATCTATTGAACCCCCAGATTCAGATCTTGCATCGACGTTTCATGCAGTCTCATTGCTATCTCCAAGGCTTTTGCCTGAGTCGTAATCTTCTGTTGTGATGGCACAACCCTTAGGTGAGGCAGGAGTGAAGCCACGAACCACTCGCGTTGCTGCCCGTCCGTCAAATTCATATTGGCTTCACATATTTTACATTTCAATATCTGATCTAACTCCCAAGGGGTCTCACCTGGTTTCATCACAATTTCCTTGAACCCGACAATTGAATGTGCTTTAGACTTAGGTCTACTGAATTCTTTATTCAGTGCGGTCTAGATCTCTGCCAACGTAGCTGCCTCATTGTCATTAGAGCACATGATGTACCAGGTTAGCAGGAAATCCCGCAAATCACTAACCAACTTCGCCTTCTATATGTGATCATCCATAATGCCCTAGCTTACGACACATCCTTTATGATGAACCAAAATTGGTCTGAGCCTCATTCCCCATGCCCTTGAATACATGTAGTTTTACAGAGTTTTCCATATTAAATAATGGAGGTGGCAGTGGTGTGGGTGATGCGGTGAGTGGTGGAGGTGAGGATGGAGGTGGTGTGGATGGATGTGATGAGAGCGGAGGCAGTGTAGGTATTCGTGGGAACCGTCGTCTTATCAACTGACTAGCACTCAAGGGAGAAATCTGCGGTGTCTCGTCGTTATCACTTAAAGGGAGTACGATCAGTGGGCTATACTCATGACCTTTTCTTCCTCCGTCCTTGAAAGTTTTTCTAATTCTCGTAGCTCCAAACATCAAGGTAACCACATAACTCGTTGTTCACACAAGAACATCTTAATCCAAGTATTCAGTGATTTTAAATACTTACCTCGTGGTCCTTTGAATAAGCGGCGCTTTGCTTCACTGTAACTCACAAAGGTATCAACCGTGAACTTGGTCATAAATCCTCCTATGATGCAGTCGAGCCAATGGTCGATAGCGCGCATGATCTTCTCTTTGGAAGCTTCTAACCTCCTTACTAGCTATGGTGTCCAAACAATCTACTTATCAAGCCTCCACCTTCCTTGACCATCTGCCAACTTTGTGATCCACTCGTATAACTCAACCGTGAAGGAAAAAAGAAGATTTCATGTATTTCTGTGTATAGGTATCTTTCCAACCACTATTATTTCGTCAATCACGGGTTCTTGTTTTCTTACACCGCGAATTCATGGATCTTTCTATCCAACCAAGTTTCAATTGATTTCTTCGTTGGATTCCAATGGTACGACGTCACACATCTCGTTATGCAGATCCTGGTCTCAGCAACGAAACCATTTGTTGGCTTGATGGGCCCTGACCAAGGTTCAACAATAGTCATCCAAGCAAATCCTTACACTACTGGCCCTTTTGGCATCAACCTATAGAGAGCAGACCGAAGTCTCACCCGAAGATATATGGGGGGATGCAGGAACCAAGTTTCAGCACCCTGAGATGGTCGTGATGTCGGTCTATACTTCCTGACCCTACCTTCATGCAGATCGACAAGCCTTTAGGGCTTATCAATGTTCCTTCCCTTTCTTCCTTTAGTACCTCCGTGAATATACTTGACTGATCTTTGTGCAACCGTAACCTAAGGTCGAGGCACTTACATGCCTCTGTGACTGCGTTATTGTATAAGTTCCCAACTTATCTTAAGTGTTTCCCTAATATACCGTGCATTTACAGATACCTTCACATAAACCTTTAATCTTACTTGCATTCAATTAATAGATATAATCAAATACATTCATGCATCAAATAATCATTATAATGCAGATCGTAACATAATATAATCAGATGCATTAAACATAGACAAAATACACAATGTTGCAAAATAATTCTCTTTATTGATATCTCAAGTTCAGTACAGACTCTATCCACCCTGTGCAAATAGCTGCAGGGGCCCGCGCACTCAGCTACAGAGCCTCTACCTACATTAAGAATCGAGAACACTTAAAACTTCTTACCCAAAATCCTTCTTCTTGTTACTACCTTTCTATTAGACTCTTCTAAGACTCCCTTTCCATACAATCCTATGTTCTGCGGACCATGGGTAGACATGATACTTCACAAAACAATGGTGGACAACCCTTTGACCTCTTCGCGCTCCATGACCATAAAATGCGGAGGCTTTACATATTTATTACAAAATTTGGGCCTTTTTTCCCAAACATGGGCTTTTAGCCCCAAAAATGGCTCTTGGGGGAACATATTCCCAACTCTTATGTAGTGAAATGGTGTTTTATTGGACCTTGGAAAAATGAAACATAAATACCTAACGGGACCTTGAATGACCATACTCCAGGTGGGCTTGAATGACACAAAACATGATGAAATGAGCCTTGATAGTCAATTTATGCTCAGTAAGGCACATGAAGGTGGGCCAACAAATATTGGTTTTTTGAGAGAGAGTAGGGCTTTTGACATAGGGCTAACCATCAGTGAGAAAATTTTTAAATGAGGACCTAGGTGGAATGACAAAAATTTGAAAATGGGACCTTAATATAATATAAAATAGGAGTTTTGATCACTGATGGTAGTATGAAAATACTAAATCTAACACATATGTTGTTGTCGTGCGGAAGGGCCCTGTCTAGAGGTTGTGGCCACTATCTTCTTCTTAACTCGAGGGCATGTCATCAGGAAAATAAATTTTTTGGTTTTGGAAATGAGATTACTGCATTGTTTTGCAATAACTAAAGAGATGGCGGCAGGAAGTGCTACCTTTGGTATCTTATACAACTTATTTCCCAAGGTAACAATAACAGCGCAAGGCCTTGACTCATACACATCATTCCACTTCCACATGTATGGTTTGCCTAATAATACATCACAAACATCAAGAGGAGCAACGTCACATAATACCTCATCCGTGAAGGGCTTGATGTTGTATGGAAGGTGACACTGCTATCTGGCACGAAGATCCCGTCCTTGGTGAATCCACCTGATGGTGTATGATTGTGGGTGTGTTGTGGTTGGTAAGCCTAGCTGCTTCATGACCTCTACTAAAAAGAGGTTCTTTTGGGTCCTGTTGTCAATAATGAACTGTAGTAGGGAACCCTTTACCCATATCTGGGAGTGGAAGAGGCGCTCCTCCTCTTTTGGATCTTCTGGTTCCTCCTTCTGGATCTTCATGGTGAAAACAATGGTGTTGGGCTCCGCATTGATGATCTACTTCCCTTTGTCATTCCCCTTATTAGTTTCTGACTCAGAGTTGGAACATGCATCTGATTCAGAAGCCATCATCTCAACCACTAGTGACTGCTTGGCCCGACACTCACTTGTGTTGTGAGTGGAGCTCTTATGGAACTCACACCACTTTCTTGTTTCCTCCTTCAGCTTCACAGTGTTTTTCTTTTCTTGCAGGTTTGGCAGGTTGTCCTGGGCCGCTGCACCTTGTCTTTGTCCTTTATTTTCCGGTTTGGGGGCACCTTTCCCTCACTTTGGATTCGCAAATCCAAAGTCTCACTTTTTCTATTTAAGCTTATACTCGATCTTGACAGCATATCGGTACGTTGTGCTGAGCAAGGAGATGTCTAGAAACTCCACCTCATCTTGGATGTACCTATGTAGGTAGCCGTTGTACTTGAGTACCAAATGTTTCTTAGAATCCTTGATAACCAGCGAAGGGTATGAAAAAAATTTGTTAAACTCTGAGATGTCTTGGTCCCTTCACTACCACAATGTGCTCCACTTTATCTATTTATCATTATAGCTCCTAATAGGGTAATAATGCTCCTTGATGGCATCCTGGAATGATTTCCAAGTGGGTGTGGCGGAAAACAGTGAGGATGCACTTTCATCCATCTGCTCACAATAGGTTTCCCACCAGTCCTTGACGTGGGGGGGCGATTTTGAGAAGAGAAAAAGTAATATTTTTCCAGCTCGAAAACTCATGAACATTAAAAATATTCTTCTAGAAAATTTAACCATTTATCTACGACGTCTGCATCTATTTGGCCCTCAAATATGAGAATGTCAAAGTTTACTTGTACCTTAAAAGGAGTGGCACCTCCAGAGTGGCTGGTGGATGTGGATGCACTGCCGGTAGGCAACCATTGAAGGATATGATCAAAGTTATCCATAATCGCATTCCTTTGTTTATTTAGGGCCTCCTCAAGCAATATTTTGGTAGGATATCATACTCCCTCATCTTTCTTTTCTTCCCCCATGGGTGGTCATCGAGGTTTGTGAGGCTAATCTTGTAAAGGTTCAACCAGATCAAGCCCTAACTCCTTATATCCCGACCTCATTGGGACATGCAAAGAAAAACAGAGAAAGAGAAAACCACTCTGATACCATTCATCTAGATTTAAACAAGAACGCAAAAACTTATAAATATAACCATAAATATAGAGATGGAGCAGAAAAAACACTTCATTTCATTAATATCAAATAATGAAATATGCTTACAAACATAATGGAAATAATACTTGCTCGCACAATGGTAGCTTATCTCTAAGAAAAGATGTGATGGATACATGCCTTTGAACTATGTTACAATGAGGCTCAGAGGCCTATTTATTATTGAGAAATAATGGAAAACCCTAAACATCTAAAAACCTAACACTAGGAGATGAAGTGGAAAAACTATGGGCCTCGTTTCGGTAAATTGGTACATCAACTTCCCTTGGTCGCAACTTTGGCATACAATCTTTGTTTTATGCGAACAATACCTCGTTGGAAAGATCTATGCAAGGAATAAGACTTCTAACTAACCAACACTAGTCAGTATTTTTTTTTGTCTCCATTTTTCTAAGAAAAAATCGTTTAGGGCCTCAAAACGACTTCGAAAGTTCATAACTTGAAAAACTGCCAAAAAGAGTAAATTGTGGTATAATTATGGAAATTAAAAAAATGAAAGAGACAGTGGTGGGGGTCTAATTGGAATAGGCAGGTGGCCACCAACATCCACTTAGATCATTTCCCCCCCCTTAGAAACCAATGGTCCCTATTGCGTTGAGTTCCTCCATGAGATGAGGAAACTTCTGTTGAACTTGGTCCCTGGTGAGCCACTTTCCTTGGTGAAGGAGTTGGCCTGCTTTGAAAACTCGATATAGTTGGATACTTTGTTGTCAAGTGTTATTAATCTATGTTTCCATGATTCGATCAGTTGTGGCTTGTTCCATGCAGTCTGGGTTTAACTCTATTGGTGTGAGTTGTTCTGCAATTTCGGATGTGTCTAACAATGGTGGGAAGTGGGGCCGAAGGTGGTCCGCATTGAACACTAGGTGTAGACCAAAGAATGGTGGAATACTAAGCTTGAAGGCATTGTCCCCTAATACCTTGGTGATGGTGTATGGCCCATATCGGAGCGGATGAAACTTGTGGTGGGGCCTAGCGAGGCACTCCTTCTGCAAATGTAGCCAAACTTTGTCGCCCACTTGAAACTTGTGTGGCACCTAATATTGGTCATGTTTTTGTTTGTACTTAGCATTGGCTCTATCCAATATGTCATGGACCTATTGTCAGATGTGCTAAATGTGCTCAAATATTTTTTTTGCCTTGTCAGCTTTAGGCTAGACATGAGCTTAATTTGCCTTAGTAGTTGTAAATGGTATGGCTACATCAATGGGACATAGTGGCTAGAATCCCAAGCCCACCTGAAAAGGGTTGTGGCCAGTCAAGCTATGGAGAGACTAGATATAGTTGTGTTGGACATAGGGGAGGCTCGCATCCCCTGTGCATGGATACTTTGAGTTGTACATGCACATAATGTGTACGCTCATCTTGTTTACGACCTCTACCTGGCTATCAGTTTGGGGATGGAAAGTTGTGGACTTAGTGAGCTTGGTGTCTAGCATCGACTAGAGACTGGACAAAAATGTACTGAGGAAACTTCTGTCCTGATCTAAGATGATAGAATTTGGGATCCCAAAGTTTACCCACACTCATTTAAAGAATAGTTTAGTAGTGGCTTCTATTGTGATATTCTTATTGAAAGCTTCCATAATGGCCATCTTCGATAATATATCGAAAACCACAAAAACATAGTCATTTCCATGCTTAGTAGAAGGAAGTCCTGACATGTAATCCATGGAGATGGATTCCCAAGGTCAACTAGGGGTAGGTAGCAGAGTATAAAGGCCTTGATTCTTGATGGTCGGTTTGGCAATGGCGCAGGTAGTGTGGGATCTCATGTACTTCCCAACATCTTATCGAAGAAATGACCAATAGAAATACTTCTACAAGACTCCCACTATTTTCTCAACCCTGAAATGCCCAATGACTTGAATATAGTGTGCTTCCCAAATCATCTTCACATGCTCCCATCAAGGAACTGAAAGGAGTTCGAGGTGGCATAATAGTGCATCCTAGAGGTCAAAATATGGAACTTTCTAACCCTACAAGAGCGCCTGGTATGTGTGGCCGAATTCTATGTCACTTTGTAGAGAAGTATCCAATGAGAAGTCTCGTTCCCACAAGAGTTGAGCATTGTTTTTAACGCCATGATCGGTGGTCACTCTGAGGAAATTTGAAACATTGTTGGTATTTCCCTTCTTGTACTTTATATTCAAATGGAATTGTTGCAGGTATGTAGACCACTTCTGATGGCGATCATTCTGCAACTTCCCTTGAGTTTGTATGAATTGTAGAGGTCGGTGGTCTAAGTGGATGACTGTTTCCTTCCCCAAAATGTAATGCTTCCATTATCAACAAGCCTTCACAATGGAATAAATCTCTTTGATATAAGTGGTATACGTCCAGACTATCTCTTAAAGCTTCTCACTGTGATATGTCATTTAATGCCCCTGTTGAGTAAGGACAACCCCAATAGGATAGTCAGAGGCATCTTTCTCGATCTCAAATGGTTGTTGCAAGTCTAGTAATGTGAGAATTGGTGTAGAGCAGAGGTAATGTTTCAACTCTGAAAACACCTTCTATTGATATTTAAACCAAAATAATTTGTCTTTCATTACTCCCTTGGTGACTTGACTCAAGGGCCAAGTGATATGAGAGAACCCCAACACAAACCTGTAGTAGAAATTGGAAAGACCCAAAAAGTTGCGGAGCTCTGTTAGAGTGGTTGGGGCTAACCAATCTTAAATGACTTGGATCTTGGTTGGATCCATATGCACCCCCCGTTCATCGATAACTTATCCCAGATATTGAACCTGGGTCATGCCAAAAGTGCATTTCTCCACATTGGCACATAGCTTGTGTTGCCACAGTGTTTAGAGAACCAGTTGGATGTGGTGGAGGCGCTCTTCCAAAATTTGGCTAAAGATCAGGATGTCATCCAAGTATACTACTACAAATGAGTTGGTGAATGGCCACAAGATGTCATCCATCAATGTCATGAAGGTTGCAAGAGCATTTTTAAACTCGAAAGGCATAACCAACCATTTGAAAAGGCCCTCCTTGGCTTTGAAGGCAATCTTCCACACTCAGAGGGTTCGATTGGTACCTAGTGATACCCAGACTTCAAGTTGATCTTGGTGAAGTATTTGACCCCCTTGAGTTGGTCCATAAGGTCATCAATCTAGGGATCGGGTACCTATTCTAAACAGTGATCTCGTTCAGTGCCCGATAGTCAATATAAAGTCTCCAAGTCCCATCCTTCTTCTGTACCAACATGAACAGGCTCCCACAGGGCGATGAACTCGACCAGATTTGACCTTTCTACAACAGCTCTTGAATCGACCTCTTGATTTCGTTGTTCTCCAAAACAGAGCGTTGATAGATTGGTCCAATCAATAATGATGCACTTGGGGTCAGATCGATGGAGTGCTTCATCCGATAATGCAGAGGCACCCCTATAGGGGAGGTGAAGATGTCCTTGTACTCCTCCAGGACCTTTTCCATCTATTTATGTTGTGTGGAGGGGCCCTGTTTGGAGTTTGTGGCTACCATATTCTTCTTTCCCTGAGGGCGTATCATCAGGAAAATAAATTTCCCGGTTTTGGAAATGATCTTATTGCATTGTTTTGCAATAACCAAAGAGATGGTGGTAGGCGGTGTTACCTTCAGTATCCTATACAGCTTATTTCCCAAGGTAACAATAACAATGCAAGGTCTTGATTCATACACAACATCTCACTTCTACAAGTATGGTTGGCCTAACAATACATCACAAACATCAAGAGGAGCAATGTCATATAATACCTCATCTGATAGGTCCCTATACTACTAGTGTAACCCCTTATTCTTATTAGTACAACCCCCTTATTATACTGTTGTGCCCATGAAGTCCCGATATGGTTATTATTGTGCTCCATAGAAGCTCACTATTTTTATTGTTGTGCCCTTACATTATTATTGTTATGTCAGCTCTGATTATATTATGACCCCTTAGACTCCTATATATAGAAAAGAGGTCTTGTCATTTCTATCATCGAAGAATTGTTCATTTGTGTAATGTAAAGGAGGTTGCCCCCTCACAGAGGCTTATTTCTAAGGTGTTGATCTATCTTTTCTATCTTTATGTGAGCTGGTTTCATAACATTTGGTATCAGAGCTTTGGATTCTAGGGTTTCGTTGCTCTAAATAGGTCATCGTGGAGTTTTCACTATAACATTTTTTCTACGATGTTTTAGAAGCTAAAAAAAACCCACTTGAGATGAAATCACACTAAATGTCATGTCTGAATTTTAGATCTCGTATCCCTATATTTTCAGAGATATTATCTAAGCATGTCAAGGTTTTTGCAATCTCCATAATTTCATCTAAAACAAGACATCGTGGAATTTTCACTATAACTTTTTTTCTACAAATTTTCATAAAATAAGAAAAAAACCCATTTGGGAAAAAATCAGTCTGAATTTCAGATCTTGGATCACTATATTTTCAAATATATGATATGAGGAAGTTAGGATTTTTGCAGACTCTTGAATTACATCCTAAATAGGTGACCTTGGGAAAATCGTCATAACTATCTCTCTGAGCATCAGATGAAATTTAGTATGAAGTTACAAAAAGAAGACAGATTGTTGTTTTCTATGTATATTTTTCAAATCCGAAGCTCAAAAAAGTGATATGTAGCACATCATACAACTTCATTCTTATGAAAAGGTATATAATCAGGTCATCTTGGGAGATTGGGCATAACTCTTTCTTGGAGAATACAATTTCGATCACACTAGTGGAATTGGAAAGAGGACGTAGAGGGCTACTACAATCGCAATTTCAGAACTGGAAGATGTGAAATTATAGAGTTATAATCGTTTCAAGATCTAGCCCCTAAAATCAAGAAAAGGAAATATGAGGAAGTTTGATGGCAAGGATCCGATAAATTGGATACTACAGATGGAGCAATATTTTGATCTACATGAGGTGCATTTTTTACAAAAGGTATGTATTGCATCTTCATATTTAGAACTGGATAAATCTTTATGGTATAAAGGGCTTTGTTCTTGTAAACCACTTGTTATATGGTCAATTTTCACAGAGGAAATGATAGCACATTATCAAGATACAAAGAGAAACACCTTCTTTAGCCAATTGATAAATCTCAAACAAAAGTGTTCAAGGGAAGAGAACATTGAGGACTTTCAAAAATTGAATATAAGGGAAAATGATATTCAAGAGAAGCATAGGATTGATGTCTCCATAGGGAATTTAAAGGATAACATTCAACAAGAGGTTCATCTTTGCGAACCTTATTCATTGGAGAAGGAATTTAGGTTTGCAAGAAAAGTGGAAAGAAAAATTATGGCAACAAGGAATTCTACCCCTCACAACTATAAAGATGGAAGTGTTATTTCTCCTAGCCTTCCACAACCTACAAGGTTGACACCACAACAATTGGAAGAAAAAAGATATAAAGGACTTTGTTAGAATTGTGATAACAAATACATTAAAGGTCATAAGTGTGTTGAGAAGAAATTATTTTACATTGATTGTGAAGAGGAGGAAAAAAAAAGGATCAAGAAACATCAAAAGAAGAGGATATACACCAGGAACCAACCCTAGAGGAAGAAGAAATGAATCCGAACATATCTTGTAAAGAATTGGCAAGAATTACCACTCCTCAAACTCTTAAGATATAAGGACATATCAAGAATAAAAAGGTTCAAGAAGTGAAAGATCACATCGATAAATTAGAAATGAATCCGACCATATATTGTAATGCATTGGCCAAAATTACCACTCCTCAAATTATCATGATAGAAGGACATATCAAGAAGAAAAATGTTCAAGAAGTGAAAGATCTCATTGAGCATCAAGAAATGAATCCAACCATATCTTGTAATGCATTGGAAGAAATTACCACTACTCAAACTCTCAAGATAGAAGGACATATCAAGAAGAAAAATATTCAAGTAGTGAAAGATCGCATCGAGCATCAAGAAATGAATCTGACCATATCTTGTAATGCATTGGCAGAAATTACCATTCCTCAAACTCGAAGATAGAAGGACATATCAAGAGAAAAACGTTCAAGAAGCGAAAGATCATGTCAAGCATCAAGAATGAATCCGAAAATATCTTGTAATGCATTTTCTAGAATTACCACTCAAACTATCAGGATAGAAGGACATATCAAGAAGAAAAAGGTAATAGTGTTGATTGATTTGGGCAGTACCCATAATTTTATTCATTGTAAGATAGCCAAGGAATTGAATTGCTTCCTATATTTAGCACTAGAGTATCATGTAATGGTTACAAATTGAGGAAACTTAAATTGCTCTGGAAAGTGCCATAATACTAAGCTATCTATGGGAGAATATGTATTGAATATCCCAATTCTTTCCGTTCTAATGGGTGGTGCTGATGTTGTACTAGGAGTCCAATGGCTACAATCCTTGGGTACAATAGCTTTTAATTTTCATGAAATTTTCTTCATAAGGAAATGAAGTTATATTAACGGGTATCACAGGTAAACCGAAAAAGATAATCATCTCTAGCAGAATGGCAAATATTCTAAATAAAGAACAAAGAGATGTAATTTCACAATTAGGTTCACTAGAGGTTCCCATATCGAAATCATCTATTTCTCTAGTCTCCAAAAAGTCATGGACAATCATTCCAAGGTATTTGAGACTCCCAAAGGCCTCCTACCTATTCGTGATCATGATCATGCTATTCATTTGATTCTAGGAGGTGTTCCTCCAAATATCAAGCCTTACAGATATCCATATTCCCAAAGGAGTAAAATTGAACTTATGGTTACTAAAATGCTAGAGGTTGGTAGAATTATCCAACCAAATTCACCAAACAAAGCAAGGGATGAATGGAAGAATGATGAAGAAGGGTGGGAACTCCTTCAAAAGTTGCAGAAGATTCGAGTTCAACATTATTGCCGAAACTTGACAAGGAAGGAATAATCATATTGGAACCTAAAGTAGTAACAAAACCAAGAAATCAACATCTACGAAATAGATCAATTTCAGAGTATCTCATTAAGTGGAAGAACTTGTTGAAGATTCCACATGGGAGGACAAGAATTTTATACAGAAGCATCCATAACTACTCAAGCATTGAGGACAACACTTTTTGAAGGAGAGGGGCATTTTAGGTCCCTATAATACTAGTTTAACCCCTTTTTGTTATTAGTACAATCCCCTTTTTATATTTTTGTGCCCATGTAGTCCCCATATTGTTATTATTGTGCCCGTACATTATTATTGTTATGTCGGCTCTCATTATACAATGTCCCCTTAGACTCATATATATAGAAAGGAGGCCTTGTCATTTGTATCATCTAAGAATTGTTCATTTGTGTAATGTAAAGGAGGTTGACCACTTGAAGAGGCTTATTTCTAAGGCATTGATCTATATTTTCTATCTTTTTGTGAGATGGTTTCATAAGATCATCCGTGAAGGGCTTGATATTGTATGGAAGGTAGCACTGTTGGTTGACGCAAAGATCCCATCCTTGGTGAAGCCGCCCGATGGTGTAGGGTTAAGGGTGTGTTGTGGTTGGTATGCCTAGCTGCTTCACAACCTCTACTAAAATGATGTTCATTTTGCTCCTATTGTTGAAAATGAACTATAGTGGGGAACCCTTCACCCACATCTCGAAGTGGAAGAGGTGCTCCTCTTCCTCTGGATCTTCTGGTTCCTCCTTCTAGATCTTCATCATAGAAATGGTGGCGTTGGGCTCTGCATCAATAATATTCTTCCCTTTTTCATTCCCCTAGTTAGGTTCTGAATCAGAGTCAGAACATGCATCTGATTCATAAGCCTTCAGCTCGGCCACTAGTGACTGCTTGGCCTAATACTCACTTGTGTTGTGAGTGGAGCTCTTATGGAACTTACACCACTTTCTCGTGTTTTTCGGCTTTGTGGTATTTTTCTTTTCTTGTGGCTTTGGCAGGTTTTCCTTGGCTGCCCCGCCTTGGATTTGTCCTTTCTTCTCTAGTTTGGGGGAACCTTTCCATCGCTTTGGATTCGCTGATCCAAAGTCTCACTTTTTCTATTTAATATTTTTCTTGATCTTGACAACGTATCGGTACGCTGTGCCGAGTGAGGAGATTTCCAAGAACTCCATCTCATCTTGGATGTACCTATGTAGGGATTCATGGTACTTGAGTACCAAATATTTCTCAAAATCCTTGATAGCCAACTTTGTCTGAAGGGTATGAAAAAAATTGGTAAACTCTGGCATGTCCTAGTCCTCATAGCTCCTAACAAGGTAGTACCACTTCTTGATGGCATCTCGGAATGAATTCCAAGTGGGTGTGGCTGAAAACAATGAGGGCATAATTTCATCCTTCTTCTCACAATAGGTTTCCCACCAATCCTTGATGTGGGAGGCAACTTTAAGAAGAGAAAAAGTAATATTTTCTCGACGGGAAAAATCATGAACAGAAAAATATCCTTCTAGCAAATTTAACCATTTTTCTACAGTGTTTACATCTATTTGGACCTCAAATATGGGAATGTCAAAGTTTACTTATACCGTAAAAGGAGTATTGCCTCTAGAGTGGTTGTTGGATGTGGATGCGCCACCAATGGGAAACCGTTGAAGGATCTGAGCAAAGTTATCCATCATCACGTTCCTTTGTTTCTCGAGGGCCTCCTCGAGAAATATTTTGATAGGATATCCTACTCCTCTGTCTTTCTTTTATTCCCCCATGGGCGACCATTGGGGTTTTCAAGGCTAATCTTGCAAAGGTTCAACCAGATCGAGTCCTAACTCCTTATATGCCAACCTCGTTGGGGACATGCAAAGAAAAATAGAGAAAGAGTAGATCAATCTGATACCACTGATATAGATTTAAACAAAAATGCAATAAATTACAGATATAACCATAAATATATAGATTCAGCATAAATAACGCTTCATTTCATTAATATCAAATACTGAAATATGCTTACAAATAGAATGGAAATAATACTAGCTCAAGTGATGGTAGCTTATCTCTGATAAGAGATGTGGTCGCTACATGCCTCTAAACTGTGTTACAATGAGGCTCAGAGGCCTATTTATTATTGAGAAACAATGGAAAAGCCTAACATCCAAAACCAAACCCTAGGAGATGAATCACCAAAACTATGGGCCCCGTTCGGGTAAATTGGTACATCAACTTCCCAGGGTCGTAACTTTGGCATACAATCTTGATGGCATCCCGAAATGAATTCCAAGTGGGTGCAGCTGAAAATAGTGAGGATGCACTTTCATCTTTCTTCTCACAGTAGGTTTCCCACTAGTCCTTGATGTGGGTGGCGATTTTGAGAAGAGAAAAAGTAATATTTTCCTGGATTTTAAAAGTCATGAACATAAAAATATTCTTCTAGCAAATTTAACCATTTATCTATAGTGTTTGTATCTATTTGGACCTCAAATATGGTAATTTCAAAGTTTACTTGTACCTTAAAAGGAGTGGCACCTCCAGAGTGGTTGCTAGATGTGGATGCACCATTGGTAGGCAATTGTTGAAGGATATGAGCAAAGTTATCCATCGTCGCATTCCTTTGTTTATCGAGGGCCTCCTCGAGCAATATTTTGATCAGGTCTCCTGCTCCCTCATCTTTCTTTTCTTCCCCCACAGCAGTCGTCAGGGTTTGTGAGGCTGGTCTTGCAAAGGTTCAACCAGATCGAGCCCTAACTCCTTATATCCTAACCTCGTTGGGGACATGCAAAGAAAAACAGAGAAAGAGCAGACCACTCTGATACTATTGAACCTGATTTAAACAAGAACACAAAAAATTACAGACATAACCATAAATATAGAGATGCAGTAGAAATAACACTTCATTTCATTAATATCAATTACTGAAATATGCTTAAAAACAGAATGGAAATAATACTAGCTCGGGCGATAGTAGCTTATCTATAAGAAGAGATGTGGTGGGTACATGTCTCTGAACTGTGTTATAATGAGGCTCAAAGGCCTATTTATTATTGAGAACTAATGGAAAACCCTAAACATCCAAAACCTAACCCTAGGAGATGAATCGCCAAAACTATGGGCCCCATTTGGGTAAATTGGTACATCAACTTCCCAGGGTCGTAACTTTGGCATACAATCTTTGTTTAACATGGAAAATACCTCGTTAGAAATATCTATATGAGGAATACAACTTCCAACCTTCCAACACTAGTTTAGAATCCCAATTATCCCTGGTTTTCCCATAAAAAAATTGTTTGGGGCCTCAAAATGGCTCCGAAAGTTCAGGACCCCAAAAACTACCAAAAATAGTAAATTGTGCTACAATTAAGGAAACTGAAAAAATGAAAGAGACAGTGGTTTTGTACAATTAGAATAGGTGGGTGGCCACCAACATCCACCTAGATCACACATCTTCTTGGCTTCACTAGATAAATTTCAATGCAGACATATCTAGATCGAGGAGCTTGCTTTATGCAAATATTTCTGCAAACATAACACTTTACCAAAGCAACATGCTTCATCTTACATGAATCATTATTGTTAGATCAAAACTAATATCAAACTCATCAATAATGTTGTAACAAATTCTTTAGATTAGGTTATAGGTAAATCTCTCATCAATTCATGTCAAGAAGTTGTCATAAGAAATATCAAACCAAGCTTCATCAAGTAATCCTTATGATCATAATATAAGTCATTTTTGTCACTAGATGCAAATTCATACACCAAAGGTAACTCATGAAGGTTCCTTCAATTCATTTTGAGATAGCTTCATATTGAATCACAACTATAAATACTTCAAATAATGTGCTAAGAATGAGGATGCCAATGCAAACTAATCAAATACCATTATTAGTCATTGAAAGTCACTATGCCAAATAGTATTCACATCAAGGCAAATCATCAATCATCAAATCAAATCATTAGACATCAGGTCAAATCCAAAATTCGCTATCATAGAGAGATCTATAGTCCAAGACATATCTCAACGTCAAGTCAAAGCGCTATGTCATTATCAAGCATCATGTAAAAACTCCAAACATTGGTCATCTATATCAATCAACCAAATCATGTCAAACTCTTGTAGCACAAACTTAAAACATAATGACATATCTATATGCATGTCTCGATCACCTACAAACACAAGTTCAATTTATATATTCATATTATAGTAAAACATTCAATTTTTTCTACTCATAGATCCTTCTGATGTTTACTCCATGTCAGATATTTCTCTATTCATGCACATAAATCATACTTCAACATTGAATAATATACATATAATGCCAATGGTAATAGGAGTAAGGATCTTATGGAGAGATTCTCCCTCTGCATGGTAATTCACTTCATCCAGCTTCATTAAGTCATCAACCTGTCTATAATCCTATCATGCATCAAGAGATCTGTTAGATCATAAAGTCAAACTACATCCACATATTCATCATGGTCATATATCTTAGCATAATGACATCAATATTTCATCAAGAGTTAGTTTCAAATAGCTAATAGGAGCATACCTCAAGAATCATGATCACAACATTACTTCTTTGTCACGTAACTCAAACCATTAAGTCAGGGCTTTTAATTTTACCATATTCCATAATTACTAAGCACATCAAAACATAACCGTGGTCAACAAAATATCCTAAGTATCAAACTAATTGTTATACCTCCATCATCATGTATGCCATGCTTTTCACAAATAAGTAGTGTCAAGATACCATCTACTAGAATCAAGGTGCTAACATTCTTTATGGGATCAAGATATCCAAAATGATAGATGTTAGCCAAACATCAGGTATACCACTATATAAAAGATCAAAATTAAGTAGACTCATAGAATCAAGAATTTCATCATGATCAGGAAGTAAGATACTTGTTCAATACCAGGTGCACCATTTCATCATAAGAACCATGAATCCAAATCACTTTCATATGTATGAGCTATTTGTGAAGTGGAAATAACCATCATACCTTAGGGATTACATTTCCATCCAATATTGTAGTTGAAACATAATATTGAAACAATATACCATGCATACCTTGTAATATTCAAATACATGTGCATCTTTTCATTTGACATAAGCAACTTGTCACACTTTGTCATATTTTAATCAGGCACCCCTTACCTTTTCCGACACTATATTTTCTTTCTCGCATCTCAAATTATCCTCAAGAAGGATCCACTTATCACATCTCATTAAGGAGGTTAGAAACATCCATATACTCAAATATACATGCATGCAGTATAAGTAATTATCACAACAATAATCGGATCTGTAATTCTAAATGAAAATAAAGACATAAAAGAAAATCATAAGTCAAGATATACTTATCTTCAAAGAGAGGTGGTCGTCTCCCTCATACAACAATGTTTCCTTTACTATTTCAACCAACTCTATCAAAACCTAGGCCTAATAGAGACTGTCCCATCTAGGGATTCATGAAATCTGTCACAAGCGCTTGAGCATCTTCACATTGACCATGCTAGGTTTCATATCTCATATATTTTCCATAAATTTGGGTTTCTCTTAAACCATAACCTCATAATATACATAAAACCCTAATACACAAATTTCCTAAGGTTTTCTTGAAACCCTAGAATTATTTTAGGTCTCCTCCATCTTTTCTTATTTCTATTAAAGGTGTCACCATGGGGGTGATCTCCATGACTTTTCTAAGCCCAACTTTGATACCATGTTAATTTTTCAAATGGCTATATTGTTCTTTGTTTTGATAATTGTATTTATTCATTAACACATTAAGTTCAACCCATAACATCATAACATTATTCAGATTTATATCATTATTCAACAGCGTGTGCAACTATGTAGAAAGAAAAATATCATCATCATCAATGTAGTGGAACATAAAGGAGCAACATAAGAAAAGCATTTACCCATAGATACACCAGGATTGGTCAGAGACCATGGAAAAACCCACTATGGGGAAAACCCTTGCAAATTATTCTTCTTATTATATCATCATCAAATGATTCAGAAAAAGAGAGTACAATAATCCATATCTTCCTCTATGCAACTATTCAACAAAATAACTACAACATCAATGCTTATACTCAAAACCCTAATTCAAAAACCTATAATGAACTGTCACTTTTTGTGGTCAACTTCTAAACACTGTGGTCAGAAAGTGAAATCTTTGGAAGATTGATATTTCATCTTTTAAGTCTTGGTTGCATGGAGGAGGTGTCATGCAAGTGACTATAGCTTCCCAATCACTCCATTAAGCTTGACATGCAAGAGATTGGGGTCAGATCTGGATTGTGGAAACCCTCACTCCTAGTCACATGTATGGATAGTTTTTCATGCGACTGGAAGTATCCAGTCGCATAGATGAGATTCTGTGCAAGCGACTACAGTTGAGTCATTTCTATGTTCTGCCTCCAACTAAGGCCCAAAACCCTAAATCAGAGATGCAAGTTTCAAAACCTGCAATTTCACCTCAGAGCAAACATGATCCTCCATGGACGAGCCTCAAACCTATGCAATCCAAAAACCAAGATAGAAGAGTGTCTCAAGATTGTGTCCAAATGAGGTAGAGGTCACTTGTATTTATATCCTTCTAAGGATGTCCACTTTGATTTAGGGCTGACCTTGATAAATGTGCACATTTGGGCTTTTATTCATAAATACACTTTTCCTTATCCAATTTGAGCGATCATTAGGTCAATTTTGGTCCTCTCGAAAAGAGGAATTTAATGAAATAATTATCTTCATCAAGTGATCTATTCAACATGGAATTTAACCATTGTTGCATATTTTAACACCTTAAACACCATTCAAACCTCGCTTAGATATGTTAAAGTCCATGTGGACCCTAAAGATATGAAATGTGTTTATGTCATCCCATGTTCTTGTGGTACACCATACATTTGATCAATTGGCCAGTCCATAAATAAGAGGATTCATGAGCATGAAACCAACATCAAACATGGTAGGGCTTGCTCCCAAGGATTGGGAAAACATGCTCAAAAGACAAAACACCATATATGTATTGAAGAGGCCCAAGTTATTGCAAGGATAGATCATTTCCATCACCGAAATTTTAGGGAGGCCATCGATATTGAGAGAAGGAAAAATACTTTTAATAGGGATGATGGTTGGAATATTTGTAGTTGTTGGATCCCTACACTTTCTTTTTAGAGTTTATTTGTGTTCTTTTTTTCTTAAAAAATCCTTATATTCTTAGTATTATTCATTCATTATTCTTTTTTTCGTAAGCTTGGCAGATCCTTTCTATTCCATTTAAAAAATAAGACAAGGTATACATACACATCTAACAAGTGTTATATGGTCTCAACCCGCCCACTAAGGAAACCAGATTTGTTGGCCATCTAACTACATGATAAGCCATCCGAAATTTAAAGGTTTTTAGATTGTCAAGTAGTGTAATATAATTATGAATATCCTTAATACTCCCAATAGTTGTATATTTAAGACAAAAACTGAACAATTGTAAATCCATCCTATACACTACTCAAAATTTTCACAAAACATGTCAATGCTAATCAACCATTTACTCATCAAAAGAGTCAATAGGTGATAGATCTCTGGCATTGGAACCCAACAACTATGTCTGTGGAAGGCAAGGGATATGATTCTCAATCTAGATGAGGTGAACATTTTGGAGTTGGATTTGAATCTCGATCAATTAAAATTCCCTGTGAATTTCCTGGAGACCAGAATTCGGTTTGGATGGCCTAGCAGAACAAGACACAAGTGCTTTGGCTACAATGTCATTCATTGGCCAGTATAGATAAATAATTTTTTGGAATTGGGTGTATCTTCCATGAGAATTACTAGGATCCTAGGTTAAGGACTATCATTCTTCCAAGTTCAAATCATTTTTTTTCAACTTGTTGCTTTAGCTCCATTTCCCAACCCGATATCAGTTGATGGAGAGGGGGAGGAATGTTATAATGGTAAGTCTTAGCGACTTCCTGTGTCTTCCCTACAATACCATGGAACCTTCTACCTATGGTTGGAAAAGGTTGAGCCTGTCCTTCACCACACCCTCAACCTCTATTGTGTCCCTGAAATTGGACTCCCCATCCTGTATTCCTTTTGTGAGAAGCAGTTTGGGCCATAGGGATGAATTGCAGACCACACAGAGGTGCACTAAAACAAAACCATAAAATTCCAATATCCACCAACCAAAAACATGAACGAGATGACACTTGACCCACAGAGAGATAGAGAAGCACATCTTTACTAGGCTGAATGTGGTATGTACCTGAAAATATAAGAAAACATGGTATATTATAATAATAAGAATAGATTAAAAAAACCTATAATCCTTCACAACTTTGACCTGGCTGCGACCTGATCGTTCAAAATTGTTTTCCTTCATAGCCCAAAAACCCTTTGAAGACAATATTATATGGCGAACAAGGTTTTCCTTTTCCCAATTAACCCAATATGCTTAGAGCAACTGATATATCATTAAAGAGATGCCTTGTTCAAAATCCTATAGACCCAGAACATTATATAGAACCACAACATTAATTACAAAATGCAAAGCCATTAGGGAGAGAAGAATTCCATAGAGCATAGAAAGACCATTAGGGAACACAAGTCTTAGTTCACAATTGACAATGCTTGCTTGAAAAATAACCTAGAGATTCTAAAAAATTTCCAAACTCCTTAATTTATAAACAACCACATTAAATCTCAACCTGAGATAGATAACTGATGAGCCCCAGAAATGGATAATTATATGGGCTCATTCAGCCTCCTAATTTGACTTACTCCACCATTCTCATTATTTTATTGCATGTTTTTTATTATATTTATGCTAATAGAGTGAATTGGGTTAGTCATTATGCCAACAAGTCTAATGGGTACTTTGTGCAATGTTTTGGTCAATTTTGAGACAAAATCAAAGGTTTTAATGAACACTTGGCAGCCAAATTCGTGGAAGAACAAGGGAGAGGATTTTTAGGAAGGTGTTCCCTTCATTTATGGGCCCTTACCTCGAATTCTCCACCATCATCTTGGAGTTCAAGGGTCACCAAATCGATTATCACAAGGTCAGCTGAGCAAGTGCTAGTAAAAGTGTTGTTAACTACAAGTTTTGGTAGCCGAGTTCCTAAAGTTTAGGAGGGTTGTTGGGTCCTCAATTTGTATAAATAAGAGGGCTTAGGACCTCATTTTGGTTAGCCAGTATTTAGTCACTTTGTAGGCAGAAGTTAGCTAATTTGTAGTTCGATTTTAGTCATTTTTTAGGCAGTAGTTTAGCTCAGCATTTCCGCACATTTTCAAGTTTTCCTTGTGGACAGTTTTTGGAATGTAACTATTCTTTTGATTAATAAAGATGAATCCAGCTTTGCACCAGATCTAATCTCTCTTAGGAGGCTGTAGCTCTTGGGGTTGGGCCCATCTCAAGTGCCCAATACCTCATTTGTTTACTTTCATGTGTCTTTGTTGCATTCTTAGAATAAAATCTGCTATTTAGATTTAAATCTTGTTTTGATTTAGATTGATTTTGGTGATTAAAGTAGCTTTTCATGTTTAGATTTGTTTGATAAGTCAATAACAGGGAAGATCTTCAGAAAAAGGCCACCTTGTATCTCACCTCTTCCTCAGTGGAATCATGAGCTGGGACCAAGGCCACCTTGCTGCCACCAAAAACATTGTCTTTGCTTCACCATGCAATTAGTAATTTTGGATTCTTAGTTGTCGAACTTGATATCAGTTTTGATTGCATGCTTCAGTTTATGATTTCTTAGTTGCATAGTTATTTCACGTATTTCATTTCGAATAAACTTCTATTCATTTCCTTTTTCTGTTAGGTCAGATTAGAGTGAAGTAACTAGGTCATAGGTTTTATAAGTGTTTGTTTGTTCAGTTTGAAAAACCACTTGCAGAGTACCTGTTATCCTTCCTTACCTGCCCATACTCCATCCAACCTACCTCCTTCACCCTTCACTTAGAACCCTTACCTTACATTTTCCTTTTTTTCTTACTTTGCCATGATTATTATCTTCTTGTGCAACATCGTTTCATCCCTCCTTGAAAAAATCTCACCATCTGCGCCACTCCTTAACTCCATCCTCCAAGTCTTGAACTCCCCTACATCCCTATTTCACCTCCATACTCGTTCCTCCACCTTTTTCTCTCCATCCATGCTCCAAAATCCCATTTCGGAACATCCTATAGAAAATCACAGAACACCTGTAGAAATTCCAAAACATGTTGTAGAACCCTTGCAGACTTCATGTAGAAGCTCACGAAAATGGTTTCTTGAAGGCAAAACTCTGTGAAAATCTCAGGAAGGGTGCTAGGAACCCCTTAGGCCCCCTTCTAACCTTCCCAACCTCATGCAAGCATTTCCTTTCGCCAATCCACCTCTGCACAGTCAAAAACAGTGAAAGCACATGCACGATAGTTCTGACAACTTATTCAAAAATACAAAAAGATGTTTTCCTCAGAGAGTGATAACTTAGACACATGTGTTTTACCTTCCTAGAAGTCACTAACATCTCTTTCAGTAGCTTTCATCCTCTTTTTCGCATCAGTAGGGCTAGCTGGTAAAATTAGGGTTTGCTAAGGTTTGCATGTCCTTTCAGCTTTTCAATTTCTTTCTTTGCAGGTAGATTAGCTTCCTTTGAGTTAGCTTTCATCCATCAGTTAAAAAAGTTTCTTCTCAGAGCTCATAGAAGTTGGCATAAGCCCCTAGTGGACTTGTGCCAGCTTACCAAGTGACAGTTGCGGCAAGAGCTAGTATTTGTGCATACAGCACCGTCGCTTCCAAGTTTGTTACGAACTACCGGGCTGATAAAATTAAAGAAGGGAGTCCCAGGAGTTGCAGCATTATTGTTGCAATACTAAGGCCCACCACCTTTTTGGCGTCGTTGCCGGGGAAGCGTCAAAGTGTTGGTGATTTTTGCTATTCTTCTATTTTCTACTGCAACCTTCTGCTAAGTAGTTTATTTCATTTCCATTCTGCAATTTCATTTCCGCAAAAGTAGATTAGACATTTCTTGCTTTCATAGATTAGAATTTCAATTCCGCAATTTTATTTCTGCAAGCGTAGATTAGCATTTCAATTCCGCAATTTCAATTCTACAAGCGTAGATTAGCATTTCAATTCCGCAAGCATAGCCTAGATTTCATTCCTGCAATTTCATTTCAGCAAAATAGATCAGTCATTTCCTGCTTTCATTTCAATTCAACATTTTCATTTCAGCAAGATAGTTAGTTACAGTTCAATCTATTTTAGTTTTGCAGGTACAAGAAGAAAAATACAAAAATCAACCAAAAAGATTTCCTTTCATGCCTGGTAGGAGTAGAGATAAGTAAGAAAAATGTTTGCACAACACCCCCACTATTTCACACAGCCAACCTTCTCTCTTCTTCGATGGTTGTGATTAAAGAACCCTTAGGTGGACAGCAAGACATATTTGAAGAACCTCAAGGGAAGAAGAAGAAGAAAACATTCCTCTGGAGCAAATGGGTACAAGCAGAAATGTTGCGAGCAGTACCTTATCCAAAAACGAACTTTCAAATCAGATGGAAGATTTCAAGAGTGAGGTGAGGCAGTTTCTTGACATGCAACTAGATACCTTGTAGATACAAAGGAAGCAAGAGGAAGCCAAGAGGGCTTTGGCCATCTTTTGTCCCAGGTGCACTAGAAAGCATCCTAGGCACGAATGTCCATTGTACTCCATAGAAGTGTGTTTTGTCTATGAAGAATACCATCCTACAGATCAGTGCCCTTCCTTGCCTGGACTTAAAGCTACATATCAGAGAGCCAAAGGAGTCACTGAACCACTCTATTTCATGAACCAAAGGAGGCCACAGGGACCCATACCTTACCAACGGGAACTGCAAGGGACATCCAAGACCTATTACGACCCCTATCAAGCCACTTTCATGCCTTCTTGGGGTCCCCCTACTCATTCTTCCTGGTTCAGACCTCCTCCTTGTTCCTTCACAGATCCATATTATGCCCAACCAGCTGCTCATTCATTTCACTCTTATGCTCAACCACAGCCTTAGTGGAATACACCTCATCAAGGGTGGAGGCCCGTACAACTCTCCTCTCGCTCATTTTCCTCCACCACCTGCCCAACCATAAACCCATCCACATCCATCTCAAATATACACCCCCACTCAGCTACCCGTACCGCCATTTCCAAACCCGCACTGGAGTAGCTCAACCCAATTGTAATGTTGAGGCACAACATGTCCAAATGACTCCTCCTGAGCTCAATGATATTCAGCATAGCTCAAGAAGAGTAGTGCAAGAAAGAGATTATATTGACAACATTGAAGGACCACATCCAGCAAAAGAAGATTCAAATGAGGAGATCAAAGAACCATGGGCTGCACTTGATGAAGAGAAGACATCAAAATCGAAGATCGAGAGAGTTCCCTCATGGTTACCATCAAATCTTCCATGTATTCAAGAGAAAAATCAACAAAAAGAGGAAGATGTGAAGGTCATGATAGAAGAAGATATGGAGAATGATTCAGCTCAACAAAAGGACCAAGGATATCAGAGCTATATTGAGATATGGTTCCAGACGGTCACTAAGTTGCAGCAGTACTCTCTTCCTCAGTTATTCTTGATCCCTTCAAAGTCAAATCATTTGGTCTCTGAAGTCCAGCTAGTTGTCAAAGCATGCATTTCAAGCCTCCACATCAGTTTATCTCTAATCTCGATGTGCAGATTGCTCCATTGGAAGTATTTTTATACTTAAAAATGATTTTCTTTTTCAAGTAGGGTAGGGTAGAAAAAAAAAAAAAAAATAGAAAAAATGAAAATAAGAAGAAAATAAAAATATAAGGTGAAAACCTCCTCGAAGGCGCCTTAGACTAGCTCATTGATTGAAAACCTCCATGAGGCAGTCAATAGGTTGAAAAACGAAGAAAAAAGAAAGAAAAAAAGAGAATAAGATCTCTGGGTGAAAACCTCCCTTGGAGGCACTCAAGGTAGGCAATTAGGGTGAAAACCTCCATGAGGCACCCTAGTTTTTTTCAACAAAAAAAAAAGAAAAAAAGAGAACAATGAAATCAGGCCTAATGTTTGTAAAATAATTGCAGGTTGCAGGGAATACATTGCTGGAAAAGAGGGGTGCGCAAAACGAGGACAGGAGTCCGTACCAGGCTCAAGGACACCCCCTCAGACACCCCACCATGGCCACTCACCTCTCCTTGGATTTGGTCACATTCGGGTTGATATTGGGCCTTCTACAGGAAGTTTTGGGCTTTCTACAGGAAGCTACAGGCTTTTCTACAGGAAGCTACAGGTGTTTCTACAGGAAACATCCTGTAGAACCTTCAGGCGAGCCAGATTCAATTTTGGAAGGGAATGTAAAGCTTGGAATCTATTGGTTAGGCCTGCAAGCATCCATGTTTCCATCCCTCACCTTTCTCCATCATTTCTTCCATCTCATTGTACTTCTTTTATGAAAATTGTGTTTTCTACAGGAAGTTCCTATAGAAATTACAAAAGGCTGGAAAGGGATTTTAAAAAGTAGTTTGGTGAACATGTAAGCTTCATCAAGGGTTCATAAGCCTCATGTCATCTTCAAACTCCTCTTCCATAATTTCCATGCCTGCATCATAGTTCGAGCTCATTTTTTATTACCATGCAAAAAACTGTAGAATACCTTGAAGCAAAAATGCCTAGTGCTGAAATTTGTTTTTTCCATAACTTGAAAACTGTGCATCCATTTACAAAACCATTTTACAGGGAGTTGTATAGGGATGATGGCAACATGCTCGAGTAATTTCAGCCAATTCCGGTACACGGTTTCTAAGAAATCAGCCTCCATCACCATCAGCCATTTTTGCATTTTCTCCATATCCGTGCATTTGTTTCAAAACCTGTTTCACGGGGAGATGCATATGGGTGATAGTAACCTACCCAAGCTGTTTCAGCCAATTCTGATTTATGATTTCTGAGAAATTGACCTCTGTAATCTTCATCCATTTTCCATTTTTCTCTAAATCCGTGCATCCATTGGCCACCGTTTTGCTATGGGAGGTGCATAATGATGATAAGAACATGCTCAACAAGTTTCAGATCGATCAGGTCTATCGTTCGGGAGAAATGGCAAAAACAAGTTTCTGGCCCGTGAAAATTCAACATCAGCAGCTTGAGGGTGCAGATCTGAACATGGAAGCCAACTCCTGCAGTGTGGATCCGACCAGAGGATATTTGCACAAGAAACAATAGCCATGAATCGGCCACCAAACCATCATGCAACCACAAAAACCAATGCATGCAGCAAATGGAAGGCCACAGCACCTCACAACAACCATTCGACTTCCAGGTATGTGAATAAAACTCGTTCTTCTATTGCCACAAATCTAGCAAGGTTAACCTGACATTGCCTTCTCTAGCACTCAGCCGAAAATCATTCAATATACGTGGACAGTCGACTCACGTGAAAATTAAAACAACAGGGAGTGTTGGTCGTTTAAACCTTAGCGTAATTGATGGAGTGATCACAGGTAGGAAAGAAGATGTTTCGTGACAGCATTGCCGTCTGCATGGGGCAATGCACATTTTTGCCACCTCACCACAAATCACGCAGCAACTAAAGAACACTCGGATAAAACTCACGAACTGTTGTTCATTTGCACTTCCCACATCCTCAACTGAAGTTTGCACAAAATGATTAACTAGTCATCCTCCACCGGTTTCTCTACCTGTCTTTGAGATTTTGCTGCATATCAGGCTCGCTCAGAGCCGCAGGGGTGTTCTACAGGAAGACGTTCTATAGGAAATACGACATATCATTCCGAAGCAGAGAAGCCTGGACTTTTCTTCATCGAGTTTTGTGTTTTGAGAGAGGTAGGCTTGAAAAAAACACTCTTCCATGTAGGATGTTTCGAAAGGTGGTGAATTAAAACCGTCTGTAGTAGGAGAATTAGAAGCAAATATGCTTGTGGGTCAAGAATGGTAGGTTTCCTGTGTGATACACAGAATTTTTTTCAATTGGTTCTGCATCACATTCTCCTCCACGGTTCCTATTAACAAATTTCTCCTGTAGAAAAGTTAAAGCACTGTGAGGACTAACATGTGCATGAAGAATGTGAATTTTATGTGGTTGTATGCATGATGGGAATGAAAATTAAGCTCTACACTCTGTCTGTGGGAGCCTAATTCCCTTCTGACAGTCGAGTATTTGGGCAGCAAAAGTCTTGAAACCAGGGAATTGTTGTTCATTGATATCAAATAGCCGAGGAATTCTTCCTTGAGTCCAGGGGGAACTATAAACAACATTTCCTTTTCTGAAAAAGCATAAGAAAAAGGGAGCACTCTCACCATGCTAGGGGGATTCATAATTCAACATTATCCCTGGTTATCATGTGAACTTACACTTCATCTAGCAGTGAAGACAGGGAACACATTGAGGCAGAAGAGAAAGCCAAGGGTAAGGAAACCCAGGACTGAACACCACAGAAAGAGCAAGAAGAGAAACAAGAGAAAGGACAAGCTGCTGAGCCCAACACTATGGGTGGAATAAAGGCACAAATGCCAAGGAAGAAACGGTTGCAAATCAGGGCAGAGAGGACTAAAAAAGTCCAAGCAAGTGCGGGCACACCCAAGACAACCACAACAAAATTAAAAGAGAAGGCACCACCAGCCAAGCAGGCCAAAACAGTGAAAACCGTTTCTACAGGAAGCCAGAAAACCATTTCTACAGGAAGACAGAAAACAATCAGCACAGGAATTTCTACAGGAAGTCTAGAAACAGAGGAACAAAAAGGGAAAATCACCTGAGATTTTGGCCAGGGAGGCAGCAGCCATGCTTTCCACCATTAGCACACCTCCAAGACCAAAAAGGAAGAGAAAGAGGCAAACCTCCATGTACGTTAAAGTGAAAAAGGAGCACACGGATAAAAGTGGGCAAACCCAAACCACAGTCAAAGGAGAAAATTGTCATTAAGGACACAAAAGCTAAACAAAAGGAGGAGCCTCCTTAAAAGATATCCCTCAGCTATGAACGGGGAAGCCCGAAGACATCCACCTAGAGAGAAAGAATGAAAATGTTGGACACAAAGGCCTCTCTACAGGATGCTGAGACAGTTCTACAGGAAGCTGCGAATTCTCTAGGAAAAGGAGCACAGGCAGTGGGAAGAAGCAGAGAGAAAAGCATGGTTTTATGACCAAGAAGAGGACATCACTTTAGGAGCTTGGCATGACAGGGAGGCCACCAAGGCCATCAAAGAGGAGGAGATAGATTAGTTGCTTAGAGGATGAGCAACACTTTCAGTAGGGGGGTGATGATGAGCCCCAAAAATCAATAATTATATGGGCTCATTCAACCTCCTAATTCGACTTAATCCACCATTTTCATTAGTTTATTGCATCTTATTTATTATATTTATGCTAATAGAGTGAATTGGGTTAGTCATTATGCCAACAAGTCTAATGTGTGCTTTGTGTAGTCGTTTTGGTCAATTTGGAGACAAAATCAAAGGTTTAAATGAGCACTTGGCAGCCAAATTCGTGGAGAGGATTTGTAGGAAGGTGTCCCCTTCATTTATGGGCCCTTACCTCAAATTCTCCACCATCAGCTCAGAGTTCAAGGGCCACCAAATCAATTATCAGAAGGGCAGCCGAGCAAGGGCTAATAAAGTGCTGTTAACTACAAGTTTTAGTAGTCGAGTTCCTAAAGTTTAGGAGGGATGTTGGGGTCCTCAATTTGTACAAATAAGAGGGCTTAGGGCCTCATTTCAGTTAGTCACTTTGTAGGCAGAAGTTAGCTAGTTTGTAGTTCAATTTTAGTCATTTTTTAGGCAATAGGTTAGCTCTGCATTTCAGCACATTTTCGAGCTTTTCCTTGTGGACAGTTTTTGGGATGTAACTGTTCTTTTGATCAATAAAGATGAATCTAGATTTGCACCAGCTCTAATCTCTCTTAGGAGGCTGTAGCTCTTGGGGTTGGGCCCAACCCAAGTGCCCAATACCTCCTTTGTTTACCTTTATGTGTTTTTGGTGCATTCCTAGAATAAAATCTGCGATTTAGATTTAAATCTTGTTTTATTATTTAGGTTGCTTTTGATGATTAAAATGGATTTTCATGTTGATATTGATTTGATAGTTTAGTAACAGAGAAGATCTTCAAAAAAAGGCTATCAAGCACCTCTGATCTCACCTCTCCCTTAGTGGGACAATGAGCTGGGACCAAGGTGTCCTTGCTGCCACCAAAAACATTGTCTTTTCTTCACCATGCAATTATTAGTGTTAGATCCTCATTTACTGAAGTTGATATCAGTTGTGGTTGCATGCTTAGGTTCATGATTGCTTAGTTACCTAGTTATTTCACATGATTTCGTTGCAAATAAGCTTCTGCTCATTTTCTTTGTTGATATCTAGGTCAGATTAGGTCAAAGTAATTAGGTCCTTGATTTTCCACGTCTTTGTTTGTTCAGTTTGAAAAATAACTTGTAGAGCACCTGTAATACTCCTTTATCTACCCGTACTCTATCAATCCCGCCTGATCCATCCTCCAAACTGGATTCTTGCCTTACGTTTGCCACATTCGCTCGCTTTGCCCTAATTTCCATATTTTTGTGCATCATTGCTCTACTTCGCCTTGAACAAATCCAACCATCCTCGCCACTCTTCAACTTCATTACCCAAGGCATGGACCTCCTCACACCATTATCTCACCTCCATACCCACTCCTTCATCTTTCTCCCTCCATCCATCCTCCAAAATCCCATTTCTGAACATCCTATAGAAAATTACAGACATCCTATAGAAATTCCAGAACATCCTGTAGAAACCCTGCAGAATCCCTGTAGAAGCTCACAAAAGTGGTCTCTTGATCGCCAAAGTTTGTGAAACTCTCTGGAAGGGTGCTAGGGACCCCTTAGGCCCTCTCTGAACCTTCCCAACCTCCTGCAAGCATTTCCTCTCACTGATCCACCTCTGCACAGTAAAAAACAGTGAAAGCACATGCATGGTAATTCTAACAACTTATTCAAAAATACAAAAAGATGTTTTTCTCAGATAGTGATAACTTAGACACATGCATTTTACCTTCCTAGAAGTCAATGGCATCTCTTTCAGTAGCTTGCATCCTCTTTTTCGCATCAATAGGGCTAGTTGGTAAAATTAGGGTTTGCTAGGGTTTACATTTCCTTTCAGCTTTTCAGTTTCTTTCTGCAAGTAGATTAGCTTCCTTTGAGTTAGCTTTCATCCATCAGTTAAAAAGCTTCTTCTCAGAGCTCATAGAAGTTGGCTTAAGCGCCCTAGTGGACTGTGCCAGCATGACCAAAGTGACAGCTGCGACAAGAGCTAGTACTTGTGCATACAGCACCGTCACTTCCAAGTTTGTTACGAACTACCGGGTTGATAAAATTAAAGAAGGGAGTCCCAGGAGTTGCAGCATTATTGCTGAAATACTAGGGCCCACCATTCTTTTTGGCGTCGTTGCTGGGGAAGCGTCAGAGTATTGGTGATTGTTGCTTTTCTTCTATTTTCCACTGCAACCTTCTGCTAAGTAGTTTATTCCATTTCCATTCTGCAATTTCATTTCTGCAAAAGTAGAGTAGACATTTCCTGCTTTCATAGATTAGCATTTCAATTCATCAATTTCAATTCTGAAAGCATAGATTAGCATTTCGATTCTGCAAGCGTAGATTAGCATTTCAATTCTGCAAGCGTAGCTTAGCATTTCATTCCTGCAATTTCATTTGAGCGAAATAGATTAGTCCTTATCTGCTTTCATTTCAATTCCGCATTTTCATTTCAGAAAGATAGATTTTAGTTAGTTGCAGTTCAATATATTTCAGTTTTGTAGGTACAAGAAGAAAAAAAAGAAGCAAAAATCAACGAAAAATATTTCATTTCATTCCTTGTAGGAGTAGATATAATTCAGAAAAATGATTGCACAACACCCCCACTGCTTCACACAGCCAACCTTCTCTCTTCTTCGATGGTTGTGATTAAAGAACCCTTAGGTGGACAGCAAGACATATTTGGAGAACCTCTAGGGGAGAAGAAGAAGAAAATATTCCTCTGGAGCAAATGGCTACAAATAGAAATGTTGGGAGCAGTACCTTATCCAAAAACGAATTTGCAAATCAGATGGAAGATTTCAAGAGCGAGGTGAGGCAATTTCTTACCATGTAACTGGATACCTTGCAAATCCAAAGGAAGCAAGAAGAAGCCAAGAGGGCTTTGGTCATCATTTGTCCCAGGTGCACTAGAAAGCATCCTAGGAACGAATGTCCATTGCACTCCATAGAAGTGTATTTTGTCTGTGAAGAATACCATCCTACGAATCAATGCCCTTCCTTGCCTGGACTTAAAGTTGCATATCAGAGAGCCAAAGGAGCCATTGAATCACTCTATTATATGAACCAAAGGATGCCACATGGACCCATACCCTACCAGCAAGGAATGCAAGGGACATCCCAGACCTATTACGACCCCTATCAAGCCACTTTCATGCCTTCTTAGGGTTCCCCTGCTCATCCTTCCTGGTCCACACCCCCTCCTTGGTCGTATTCTCCTCAATACCATGCTTCTCCAGTTGCTCATTCGTTTCACTCTTATGCTCAGCCACAACCTCAGTGGAATGCACCTCATCAAGGGTGGAGGCCCCAGTACAACTCTCCTCTCGCTCATTTTCCTCCACCACCTGCCCAACCACAACCCCATCCACATCCATCTCAAAAATACACCTCCTCTCAACTACCCATACCACCATTTCCAAACCTGCACATTGAAATAGCTCAACCTGATTGCAATGTTGAGGCACAACATGTCCAAATGACTCCTCTTGAGCTCAATGATCTTCACCATAGCTCAGGAAGAGTATTGCCAGAAAGAGATTATATTGACAGCATTGAAGGACCACATCCAGCAAAATAAGAATCAAATGATGAGATCAAAGAACCATGGGTTGCACTTGATGAAGAGAAGACATCAGAATTAGAGATCGAGAGAGCTCCCTCATGGTTACCATCAAATCCTCCATGTACTCAAGAGAAAACTCAGCAAAAAAAGGAAGATGTGAAGGTCATGATAGAAGAAGATATGGAGAATGATCCAGATCAGCAAAAGGACCAAGGATATTAGAGCTATATTGAGATATGGTTTCAGGCGGTCACTAAGTTGCAGTAGTACTCTCTTCCGTAGCTATGCTCGATCCCTTCAAAGTCAAATCATTTGTTCTCTAAAATCCGGATACCTGTCAAAGCATGCATTTCGAGCCTCCACATCATTTTGTCTCTAATCTCGATGTGCACATGGCTCCATTGGAAGTATTCTTATACTTGAAAATGATTTTGTTTTTCAAGTAGGGTACGGCCTCATTTAGTTAGCCACTTTATAGGAAGAAGTTAGCTATTTTGTAGTTCGGTTTTTAGTCATTTTTTAAGTAGTAGTTTAGCTTTGCATTTCAGCACATTTTCAAGTTTTCCTTGTGGACAATTTTGGAATGTAGTTATTCTTTTGATCAATAAAGATGAATCTAGCTTTGCACCAGCTCTAATCTCTCTTAGGAGGATGTAACTCTTGGGGTTGGGCCCATCTCAAGTGCCCAGTACCTCCTTTGTCTACTTTTATGTGTCTTTGTTGCATTCTTAGAATAAAATCTGCTATTTAGATTTAAATCTTCTTTTGTTATTTAGGTTGCTTTTGATGATTAAAAAGGCTTTTCATGTTCAGATTGATTTGATAGGTTAATAACAGAGAAGATATTCAGAAAAAGGCTATAAATCACCTCTGATCTTACCTTTGCCTCAGTGGGACCATGAGCTGGGACCAAGGTGTCCTTGCTGCCACTAAAAACATCGTTTTTGCTTCATCATGCAATTATTAGTGTTAGATTCTCATTTTCAGAAGTTGATACCAGTTGTGGTTGCATGCTTAGGTTCATGATTGCTCAGTTGCATAGTTACTTCATATGATTTCGCTACAAATGGACTTTTGTTCATTTCCTTTGCTGTTATCTAGGTCAGATTAGGTCAAAGTAATTAGGTTCTTGATTTTCCAAGTCTTCATTTGTCAAATTCAAAAAATAACTTGTAGAGTGTCTGTAATACCTCTCCATCCAATCCCATCTGCTCCATCCTCCAACCCGGATTCTTGCCTCACGTTTGCCATTTGCTCACTTTTCCCTAATTCCCATATTTTTGTGCAACATTGCTCCACTCCTCCTTGAACAAATCCAACCATCCTCGCCACTCTTCAGCTCCATTCCCTAAGGCCTGAACCTCCTCACACCATTATCTCACCTCCATACCCACTCCTTCATCTTTTTCCCTCCACCCATCCTCCAAAATCCCATTTCTGAACATCCTATAGAAAATTACAGACATCCTGTAGAAATTCCAGAACATCCTGTAGAACCCCTACAGACTTCCTGTAGAAGCTCACGAAAGTCGTTTCTTGATAGCTAAACTCTGTGAAACTCTCTGGAAGGGTGCTAGGGACCCCTTAGGCCCTCTCTGAATCTTCTTAACCTCCTGCAAGCATTTTCTCTCACCGATCCACCTCTGCACAGTAAAAAATAGTGAAAGCACATGCATGATAATTCTGACAACTTATTCAAAAATACAAAAAGATGTTTTCTTCAGATAGTGATAACTT
>APFE030288897.1:13767-32001 GCA_000404065.3 Pinus taeda | reverse complement strand
AACAATCTCATCTACACGAAGAAAATAATTAGCCACACTTTCATCATTATACATCTTGAGATTTTCATACTGAATCTTGAGGGTTTGAAGTTTTTCTCGTTTTACCTAGTCATCTCCTTCATAGCTCAGAATTATCTTGTCCCATATCTCTTTTGCGGATTTAAAATGCATTACCTTGACAAATTCTGATTGAGATAAGCATCCTAATAGAGTATTGACCACCTTTGCATTTGTTTCATATTTCTTTTTCTCAGTTGGATCTGTAGGAGTTGTTGATGAAAAAGTATACTCTGTATCTATGATATCCCAGACTTCTGTACCAAGAGATTGAAGATAAGCAGTAACTCTTACCTTCCAATATACGAAGTTTGTCCCATCAAAAATCGGTGGCCTAATTGATGCTTCCCTCTCGTAGTTGCTCATAATGAAAGATCTTCCTTCAAGTGATCAAGCTTCTTCTGAAGGACCTGCTCTGATACCAATTGTTGGAAATAATACTGAGAGGGGGGGTGAATCAGTGTTATCAAGTCAAATATTCCTTTTCCAAAACAAATGATATACTCTACTTCAGTTAGTTAAACACGCGTATATACGCATCTATGCAAAAGGAAAACCGCGTATACAAGGCAAACTTTAATTTACTTTATATTTCTGATGATGATTGTTAATCTGTGTTGCATAAACAAATAACCAGTAACCAGAGACAATAAAACAGAACAAAAGGAAAATCACACACAAGAACACAAGATATAAGGTGGAAACCCAATGTGGGTGAAAGCCACCTGCTGCAATTCATCTCTATCTTCTTTTAAATTAGAAACTTCTTTTACAATGTACTGGTACATTCCTTTACCAGTACGCAGGCTACAACCTGTAGAGAGCTACAACCCTCTCTCATTCTCCAGCTTCTCCTGGAAGGGAGCTACAACCCCCTTTAGCTCTTGTACTAGCCAAGATACTAGTACATAGGTGCTGGCCTACAGAAGGCTACAACCTTCTCTTTCTCCCAGGGACCACGTTTCATAAATTTTCAGAATGGATCCATAAACATCAATCTCATCAAGAATCAACCAATCTCCTTTCCACCAATTAGATTTGAATCAAGTAGATACTTCTCTGACAGCTGTACCCAAAACACAGTACTAGAAACCAAACGCCAAACACTAAACCCAGAACATAGTAGCAATAAACAGAAGCAGCTAGATCACAACTTAAAGCATATACGCTATTTCAATAACCTGCAACATGCGTGTGTACGCTTCTGTGTTTGGAACAACCTACGTTTACGCTGTTTTAATTCACTGAACCAGCGTGTATACGCGCCGTCGCTTCACTGAACCTGTGTACAGATCTATAAGTGATAATTCACTCTTCCAGATATTCAAAAACACTAATTAACCCAGATTATCAGTGTTATAGATCAAGCAAGTGCCACATAAAACAGACCAAAATCATATAAAGATACTATCATTCAAGCTTAAAGATTATGACCCATCAATAGAACTTATCCTTCTTCTTTTCGCTAAGGTTCCTCCTTTATTCAGAACCAGATTTGCACCATAACCCAATTACTAGCATTCAGATCTACGACTTTTCAGATATTCAATAATAATTCAGATAATCCTTTGTCAAAAGATCTCCTTCCTCTTTTATAGTCTTAGGCCTTCCACAATACCATGGTCCAAAACCATAACATTTCAATACCATGAACCCAAAACTAGGGATCAACACATCTGACGAGACGCCATGGTATAAAACCATAGGTTCAAATCCCAAGGACTAACTACCATGGACCAAGAGTAAGTTCCCCGACATATACACGCTTTAGTAACGTATAACCCACGTGTATACGCGCCTTCGTCTAGATGAACCTGCATATATGTCTTTTTCTTCTTTCTGAGCACCTGAGCTGAGATCTGTCACTAAGTTGAGTTGCCATCAAGGACAACACCAGAGCCATAGCATTAAACCTATGCCATAATGCCAATAGGGAGATATATATTGCTGTACTAATGTCTTGTTGATCAGACCTAGCTCAAGTCAAGGGGGAATATTGTCTATTTAGTTGATGCCTTGATTTTTTTAACCCTTTTTCATTAATGTCAAAGGGGGAGAGAATGTGGATATCAGTTTTCAAAGGATAGTTTCAAATGGTTGGATCAGATGGGGTTGTCATCAATTCCAAAGGGGGGGATTGTTGGCATTTATGTGTGATGCGATGTTGTTGATCGGCATTGATGTCAACATGGTAGCTTGGGTTGCAGGCCAGTTGGTTATGCACATGTATAATTGGTTGCAGGTGGATGATGTGTAGATGGTATTTGGCATGTTTCCTAGCTTGCAGATGATGGTATTGCATGTTTTGGAAGAGGATATGATGTTCCTCATGGTCCTGTTGTTACGATCATGATGTTGCATATGGGTATTATCTATGATTAGGTGTAGAAGTGTTAATGTTGGAACTAGTGCAGGAACTTGATGATATGTGGTTTGTGTGTGATTTCTATAAAAAATGAGTGTATCATCAATGATGCTCTAGATATTCATGATGTTCACATGATAATAAGTCCTTGATAATGCATAAGAGTTAGATACAAGTGCTAGAGGAGGATTTCATGGAGTTGCAAGAGTATGTACAAGTACCTTTTGCAGTTTTTCTCTTGGTCATAGCTAATGACTTAAGTTCACGAGGTGTTATGCCAAGAACAATGTGAAAATGTCCAAAAATGGGGTAAGAAAAATGCTCGTCAATCACTTTATTGATGTCATTAATTTGAAATAATCCTATGGGGTTGAATACATATGCATTTTTGACAGAAACCTATTTCACATTCCTCAAATTTTGTGTCAGTTTCTTGCAATTTACTTGACAAAATGACATTTTCTCATTTTTTAAAACAATTTTACCCAGCTTAAAAAATTCCCGTCATACCCTCATTCTTACCTCTTCCTAAGTGATTTCAGTTGCAAATGGTGTGTTTTATTATTTTCCACTCACTATACACCTAGTTTGAATGAATGATTTATTTTCACTTGTGCACAATTTGTATGTCTCTTGGTAAAAATTCAAAACTAATGACTTAAGTTCTTGAATCGTTCTGTCAAGAACAAAGTGAAAATGTACAAAACTAGGATTAGAAAAATGTCTACCTAAGATTGTACAAATGTCATTAACTGAAAATGACCCTGGAACATCCCCTGGTTGATTTCCTATGTAAATAAAAATAAGACCAAGGTCAAGGCACACATATTCCAAGTTGAATGTTGGGTAAAACATAGTGATGGGTATCACTGGTGATTAATTAATGGTTATGGAAATTGGTAAAGGCATCAGCGAAGGAAAAGAGGATTTGATTGATATTTATTTATGGAAATAAAGGAAAATAGAAGAAAATGAAGGTTAAGAGACACAAATTTGCATGAGTAGGAAATTGAAGGAAAAATTTAGGAAAATGAAGAAAATAGAGGCCTCAATCATAAAAAGGCTTATGAGGATCAGTTCACATTTTTTGTCAATTAACCTTTTGTAAGTTGAGTTTTGAAGCTATCTTATATTGTCTAATTCTCTCATACTCTTGCACACTTAGATAATTCTTGGAGCATGCTTGGAGCACTCTAGTTTTCATAGGGATAGGAGAAAGAAGGAAACGTAAAGCAGGAAAGCACAAGGGAATAGTTGGATCAACAACTATAGCCAGTTTACTTTGCAGGTAACAAGTTTCATGTGTGCTTTCCCTGTTGACTTATGGATACGTGGTATATGCATGCGATTTTTTGGTTATTTGTTAGCATTGGAATGAAGGATTTCCTAGATTGACAATGGTTTTATCCTTGCCTTGTCATTTCCTGGATAGCCATGGAGTTGTGAATTTTTCCACTTTATTGTTTTATGATTGGTGCTCATATTTCCTTACGGCTATCGGTTGGAACAAATGCTCTGGAATCCCTAGAACAACTTGGGTTAAGTTACTTGATCAAGGGCTCATGTCCTAAGTGTCGTAAAATGCTCAAAAATGAAAGTGCTTAGACCTAGTTTGAACCTCAAATACTAGATAGAGCTTGTCTTCCTGATTCTGGCACCATGAACGGTTCGAAAAACGGACTCTGTATGCAGAAGTTATGTCAAAAAGAAAATCACCCAATGACCCTTAATTTTGAAATTTTTTTCAAAAAAAATTAAAATAGAATATTCCAAAAATATTATGTCTTGGCAGCCAATGGAATGTTGCCACATGGCAGGCCCAGAGGCCGCCACGTGGCCCAAAGTGATATCAGCGATATGGACGCACCTTCAAAAAGCTTTGGCATTGGTGCGGATTGAACACGAAACCTACACAACACAAGCGCTATGTCTTAAACGTTAGACCACATTATCGGAATTATACATCCACATGCCAATATATATTTAAAATTTTTACGGCTTTTGGGCAGGACCAAATGGGGTCCAGCTCCCTTACCCATGTGACTGTTTGCGTAGAACCAAGGGCTGCCTCCTTAACCGTTAACTTCACGAAATAACTAGTCACATGCACGTTTCCCGCCGGAGGTTAAGTTTAACTGGCAGTCTAGTTGGCGGAGTGCACCAAAATTGGCAGAATTTTGCAAAAATAGCGGGCTTATCTAGCCCTTAACTAAAATTAACTAGAGTTTTTTTAGTGGCAAACAGGTTGTTCATTCAATGAGCCATAACTTTGGCTAGGAGAGGCTTTTTCGAACGATTTGTTTTTTTGATTTTGGGTCTCTTAGACCTTCTGAAGTCATTGACATAGGTTTCGCAGCCAACAAAGGTCATTTGCAGGTGATTTTGCTTTGTGGAAGTTTCAGGAGCCATTATGGCTATATCAGTTTGGGAGCTGCATTGGGATGTGTGTAGCCATTGAATGTGAAATGAAGATCATTTCTGAACATTTTCAGTGTTCTAAATCCATTTCTATAGCTCTTTTGGTCTGTTGAGGCATTCTTTTCACTATTTAACTTTAGGGAAGTTTTCGGGGCCACCAGGGCCATTTTAGTGCTTGAGCTGTTTGGGGGCTGTATTCACCGTTTTTGGTGATTAAAAAGCTTAATTATGTTGTTTTCGACCTTGTGAGTCCATTGGTAGAGGTTTAAGAACCATTTGAGGTCATCTTCACCTTGAATTTCTTCAAAGAATTTTAAAGGGCCACTAGGGCCATTTGAAGAAAGTACTGTGTAAGGTACAATTTCACTATCTAGTGCTTGGGGAAGAGCATTCTTAGCTATTTCCTATCTTCTGATTCTGTATTTACAGTCAGATTTGCCTTTAGGGGTACTTATATACTTTTATTAGCCTTTGTAGCATTCTTAATACAAGAGGACAAGCCCATTTTTGGAGGCTTGGTCCAGCAGATGTAGCCCAGAAGGGGTGAACTGGTTCATCATCTTTGTGTCATTATTTTCTGGAGATTTCATGCTAAACAAATCTGATATAATGTGTTAAACAACAAATTTAAATAACTTTCCTTCACACATAAACACCTAAATAGCTGCTCAGACTTGTTTGTTTTATTCCGCAAGACATCAAGCTTCAAGCATGAATATGTTAATGACATCTGTGTGTTTACTTCTATTATTTCTTTAGACAGAGCTTGTAGAGGGTCAGGTAGCCTCTCAATCTCATCCTCTCTTTAGAGGTGACATATCTAGTAAATTCCCCTGCAGTATATATCTGTATTAGAAATAAGAAGTTCTCACATTTTCAGAGTTAACCTTGGAGTTAATTGCACATTTAAAATTATTGGAAATGGATACCTTGCACCCTTTATTCAAGTACATTCCATTTTTAGATCATTACTAGTCTTGGAGCCTAGGTTGTGATAAACACTCTAGAGTGCTTGGTGAGTTGAGTTAATAGTACCTAGAGTTAGGTTGGATGAACACTCTCAATTCTTGGAACGTTTTGGGTTGAGTTACTAGTTCTTGGAGCCCTGGACAACTTGGGTAGAGACCGATCTAGTTGGTGTTAGTGATGTTCGACCATGTAGGTGGAATCACTATGGATGAGGGTTGAGGTGGTTTGGCCTCTGGAAGTCGTGGTTTGTTTGTTTTTTTTTTTTATTCCATGAGATCCCACATTCATGCTTAGAATACGGCACAGGGGTGATTAGCTAAAAGAAATATTTGGTTAAGCCAAATGTATGGTCGGCTAGTACTTGGAAGTCCCTAACTTGGTTGGTATTTTCATATATTAATATGAGATATTTTCTTATTGTGATCTTTGAGAATTTGTAGTGATTATGTTGGTGTATTATGGCTAAATTACCATGATCTCTATGTTGGTTATTTTTTTGGTTATATGTTGGTTATATGATGTGTACCATCTATTGTCCTTATGATGAATTGTTTAGTGATTGATTGTTTGATGAATGCATGGACTTATAAGTATTGTTGCAACCATGTGGAGAACGAATAGAGCCTTATTGGCGATTCTATGATGAATTTCAAACAATTATGATCATATATGTATTCACGACCTCTAGGTTCTATGTTTTCGATTTGTTTGAAAAAAGGTCTATAATATTCTAGGTAGTCTAGGTAAAGTTCTTGATTTGAGTTTGGATGATCAACTTTGTCCTCGTGTCAATAATGATTATGGAAAGTCTTAGGTAGTTTTGGGAAGTGATCTAGAGGCTAGCCTAGAATTGTGGCTCAAATCCTAGGACTGCACCCTCTGAACTAGGAAAGTTGGGTCACAACCGCATGGAGGTAGTGTTGTGCATGAAGTTGGGGGCTTTAATTGAATCCATGCCTTGTTATGCATCCAGTGGGAGTCTAGGTCAACGAAAAAGAGCCCTAACTCGATGCTTTGTCACCTGGAGTGGTCCTTTGGCTCCTGAGTGTTGTGTAACCCTAAAGGGTGTTGTGAGTTGTCAGTTTGTGGTTAGTTGTAGACCCCACTTCCTTAACTAGAGCTGGGATGTCGAGTCATGTCATAGTAACTCTTCTTCTCATGTTTACTCTGGTAGGTTGTAAAATTAGGTAAATGTGGGAGGGGGAGTTACAAAACCTATAAGGTTGAAAACATATGAATTTCTGACAGAAATCTCTTTCACATTCCTCAAATATTGTATCAGTTTCTTGCAATTGACACGAAAAAAATGAAATTTTTAAGTTTTTAAACCAATTTTACCCATCTTAGAAAAATTCCCACCATACCCTCTATTGGGCCACCAAATTAGCATACATTTTCACTCTATTTTCACCTTTATCCTCATTTTGTCACCTCATTTCATCACATTATCATTATATTTTCATTACCATATGGGTTCATAGTTTCATTTTCCAAAGCTATTTATTTTATGCATTTAAAGTGAATTTATGATTAAAAGTTAGAAAAATAACATATATTTGCTTATACCTAAAGGTGGAATGAGTTTAGTGACATGTGTAGGTGATTTGGAAGGTTCGAAGACACTCTTATGCGGCCTCCAAAACTCAAATTCGAATTCTCTTGAAGATTTTAAGGAGATTTGGGATAAGGGTCGAGCATATCCCATGGAGAAAAATCATTGATAAAGGAATATGTGTCTCATATTGGTTGTAACCATATGAATGATTTGTGGAACTAGGAGGGATTAGTGGACCTCCATTAATGAGTTAGTTGCTTATGTTTTTGTATAAATAGGAGTACCTCCTCCATTCCAAAGGAGAGGACTCTTGGAGCATGTATCCAACTTATGATGGAATAGAATAAAGCTTGATTTTACATAAATTTCCATTCTATAGTTTTAGATATAGATTGTCTTAATGTAGTATATGGAATAATTTGTCACTTTGTTCTTAAGAGAATTGAGCTCACTCTAAATGGATCAAAGAAACATTTTATTTCATAATAGATCTTATTTCATTTAATTGCCTAGATGTTTGAGGATTTGTTTGTGATTTATGAATGAGTTTTAAATTAAAATCTTATCATCATATGAGGGGACAACCAAGGGTCTAAGTTAGGCTCTCTCTCTATTTGATTTGCATGATAATTGAAATTCATTCTTTTGATTTTAAGTTTTAATTTATTTCATTCCTTATGCTTATGAATGAATCTTAGTTTAGTTTGGATCAGTATACGAGGGGACAATCAAGGGACTAAGTTAGTCTCTCTCTCTATTTGAATCTGAACAACAATTAAAATTCATTCTCTTGTATTTATTTCAAGTTTTTGGCTTTATGTAATCAATGATTTCTTTTCAATCTATAATACTGTAGAGAAGGACAACCAGGACCTCCTCAATTAGGAGCCTCTTCCCTTGCATATTATACTGAATAAGAAATCATTTAGTTAGACATAGAGTTAGTTTCCTACTCCTACATATATTTTGTTGGCATCATCAGAAGCTTACGAGTATCCCTAGTTGATAATTAAATGAAAGCAATTTAAGCAATTAAATTGCCCAACATTTTGGCGCCATTGGCGGGGATGGTGCTAAGGGATTAGGCATTAGAAATTTAATTTAGTACTAGTATTTTCCTTTGGAAAAGCTAATTCATGTTGAAAGGATGACTTGGTGACAGTAAGATCTTAGTAACATGGGGAAGTATAGGGGTTAGCTTTGAATCTCATTTTTAGCTGCATATATGAATCATGATAAATAGGATGCATAAATTTCAATCAATCTTTTCACTATAAGAGTTTCGAACTAATCCATTTATGGACAAGAGATCTAGAATAATATTTGCACATTTGGAGGAAAGACAAGAGAATGAGGCTACATTCAAGATTGGTTTCAAAAGGTGACTAGGCTGCAACATTCATGTCCATTCTTCAACAAATCTTAGCATTTAATCCAATGTGAAATTGATCTCTCATATCCTTGTAAACATTCAGGTATATTTTTCACATTTGGATGTGAGCATACTAGATATTTTGATCCGTAAATGGTTTCATTAGAAATACTCCTACACTTAAAAACAAAAAAAAAAATCACGTTTTTTTTTTTTTTTAAGTTTTTGATTTTCAAATTTGATTTCATTTTCTTGGAAATTTTGGTGGTGTAGGCCACCTCATTCACTAACCATTGGTAGGAAGATCTACAATCAAAGGGATATTTGTGAAGAAGTAAAACAAGTGGAGTTTAGAGAGTTAAAATTTGAGGTTTGAAATCAAATTCTTCTTATATTTCTTTCAAATTTCAGATTTCAATTACATAAAGAATTCATAAGTATGCTCTCCTCCTGCACTTTGTGTGACCTGGAGGATCAAAAAAAGAATTTCATGTTAGTATATCTTTTGTTAAAAAAAAAAAAATCTTCTCTTTCATTATTTGTTTATTTTAAAAATAATAAAAATAAATAAAAACACAAAAACAAAAATGAGAATAAAGTAAACAAATAAAAAATCATGGAATCCAAGCAAACAAATTGCTACAAATGTTATGTATGATTTTTAAAAAATGAAAGATAGCTGTGTATTTTCCTGATTGAAAAAAGAGAAAACGAATTTCTCCTGGCAGTTAACTGAGTAGAGACCAAATTCGTAGAGTTTAAAAATGTCAATTTTAAAATGCATTTTGTGACCAAATGAAAATGAATCTGAAAAATATAAAACATGGGTTTTTCTTAGAACGGCGTGAATCATGTCTAATGCAAAACATTTTTGCAAAATTTGTAACCGTTTGAGATATTTTCAGGGTTCTATGGAGTGTTATTTGTGAGGTTGCATGAAAAAAATCCATTTTCAATTAAATGGAGCTAGTAAGCCAAGGCCATCCAACTGCTTAGCCACAGAGCCATGGCCAGCCACCTAGTAGTTTTTCCAAGCCGCAGGAAAAAATTAATCAATAAATTTAAAAAATTAAATTAATTAATAATTTATCTATATATATAATTTAAAAAATTCTTACTACAAAGATTTTAAAAAATGAGATTTTCTCCATGCTTACAACCTGTAAAAACAAGATATTAAAAAAATCATAAAAATTTCCCAAGCTTTTAAAGAATAAAAGTTGCTTAAAAAAATCTGCTTTGTAGACAAAAATGATAAGTTCAAAAGATATGAAAAATGATTTGGCAAATATTTTGGAATTTCATTCTCCTAAGAATCTTCGAAATGATGAATTCAAAAGATATGAAAAATTATTTGGAAAATATTTTGGAATCATATTTTCTAAAAATCTTGGATTTAGATTGGCCACTTGTCAAGTTGTTGTTTCAATTTTCATTTTAGAATAATTAAAATTTCCGAAATTCCATTAAATTCATAAATGTGATTTGTGATTTATTGGTAAGTCATTCAAATTGCATAATGGAGGTTACGAGTTCAAATTTTGTGGGGATTGGAATTTGTTAATTATTCTACAATTTTGACACAACATCAATTTTGCCACCACATGGCAACACAACATTGACCAGTATTGCACATTTATCTCCACATCATTAGTCAACTTGTCACATCATCCATTTGCCATGTCACCCACTACCACATCACTATTACACAGTCACCCTCCATCTGCCAGCTCGTTTTTCAACATTGAAAATGCATCAAGAAGAAGAACGATAAGGGTGCTTCATCTACAAGATTATTGTTTTGCAAAATGCCTTGAAGAGAATCATGTAGATGGAAGATTGAAGCCTGCAGACATGCATTTTCATTTCATAAAGTATTTTTATATGATCATGCTTCTTTGAGTCTTGCATGTACAGAAGCCAATGATATCACAAACTGGAAAATTTCATGTCATGGCTCAGCCAAAGAAGATAGATAATATTTTTAGATGCAAGAAGGGTGCAATCTTGCAACTAAGAAACCTCGTGACAATCTTCATTGTTTCACCCAAAGTTAAAATAAGCACAAATTTCTCATAAGACATTGAATTTTGATGATTCAAGTGTCATTGGAAATATCTCAATAGGATATACATAATGGGAAATATAACATCAGAATTTGAAACATTTAAAGAATGAAAAAATTGTTGACAAGATATAACAGGTAAAATGAGGCACTAGGTTCGACATAAGTATAAATTCTTTCAGTTTTTCTTTCATGAATTTGTTTTATTAGTACCAATTCTCATATTTTTTTTGTAAATGTCATAAATAGAGAGATTTATCACCTCTCTATTATGATAAACTTACATTTCATTGTAGAAAAGTACTAATTTTTTGCAGGTTCAAGGAAGATAAACAAATGACCGCAAACAAACATTGTCTTTTAAAGACCCCATTTCAAGCATGAGGACATGATTTTGGGTAAGCCAAGGGGAGAATGTCATAATATCCATCAAATCATTGAAATTTCTCTCAAAGATCACATTTCTTTCACAAGAAAAAGATCAAAGTAGCAACAAAGATGAAATATCAATGCATGAGCACAAGATGTTAGATAGGATCCATCACTTGCAAGCCTTTTAGATGTCAGTGTCTCCATTGCATCCATGCTTCTTCAATCAATAAAACATTCGCCTCATTTCCCTTTACATTCATAATTTTATTCCTCCTTTTTAGTAAATAAAAACTTCATTTCATTCTCACTTTTTTAGTCAATAAACTTTCCTTCATAGTCATTTTCCTGCCTCACTTTCACTAACCTATAACCCATCAATAAATACATTCAGCTCCTATACAAAGTTGATTCATTCCATTTCCTTTCCATTTTTCCAAATAAACCTTGATCCACTGCAAAATTTCTCATCCATAATCCTTCAAAATTATTGTTTCATGCTCGAGTTAGATGATGGAGGATTCCTTAAGGCCTCCCTTCTAACAAGTCTTGGCCTATCGACATCTGCACATTATCTAGGTTCAAGACTAGAGTCCTTAGTAGTACCTTGAGGCTTGTATGCCTTAATGATAGGCTCTCTCGCCAAAAATCATGGGAATACACCAATGTCCCTGCATCGTTGGATCTTGCAAGTGGCTCGACATCAGCTCATCTATTCACCCTTCGCAAGATGTATTTAGGTACCTTGGCACTCATTGACATTAATGGTGAGTTGCCTCACATTGGTTAACAACATGCATCAATGGTCGGTAATCCAATGACTTCTCTTCATGCTCGACATCGACACATTGATTCCCATGATTAGAATTGTACCATCGGATGTTGTAATTATTGAAGGCTACATCATTTTAGTAGATCAATTTGTCATAATAGCAATAAAGATTCAACCCTTGTCATTAGCAAAAAGAACACAGAAGAAGAACCAAATTCCTTTGTTTACATACTCCATGATCCAACAACATCAACAACCACACTCTTCAGTGTCCACAACTCATGGGTAAGTGAAGGTATGTGGTTTTCTAATTTTTAGTCATGCAATTCCTTAAAATGCTTAAAATTGTAACTTTGGAAAGTTCCTCACTTCCTTTTTCACATTGTCATATCTCTAGTTGGAGGGGGACTTCATGTTCGTACCTCATATTCATATTTCGCGATATATCACCTTTCATATGTCATATATGTCCTTTATACACATGCCATCCTAACCAACATACTTTTCCAAACAATTACTATTGCATTATGATTCAAAACGTTACATGTTTTGCAAATGACGATCATAGAATGAATGGTTGATTAAATGTTTTCAAAGTATTTTGATGCAACACAAAAATAACAAAATTATTGTTACATAAGAACTAATACTAATAAAAGTTGGTTTCCACACAAGAACCAACCAAAGTAATATGTTGCAATCAAATATTTTTCAAAATGACACTTTGCAAAAGGAACAAAGCTGTCAAATGATTATGCGAAGATGAAAGAAGAATTAACATCAGCCAAAGTTCGTATAAAAGGAAGACAATTCAAAAGATCAAATCATGATTAAAGTAAATCAATGCAATAGTTTGCATGAGGACATGCAATAACTTAAGTTGGGGGGTATTTTGGGACACCAAATTAGCATACATTTTCACTCCATTTTCACTTTTATCCTCATTTTGTCGCCTCATTTCATCACATTATCATTATGTTTTCATTATCATATGGGTTCATAGTTTCATTTCCAAAGTTATTTATTTTATGCATTTAAAGTGAGTTTATGATTAAAAGTTAGAAAAATAACATATATTTTCTTATATCTAAAGGTGGAATGAGTTTGGTGACATGTGTAGGTGATTTGGAAGGTTCCATGACACTCTTATGTGGCCTCCAAAAGTAAAATTCGAATTCCCTTGAAGATTGAAGGATATTTGGGATAGGGGTCAAGAATATCTCATAGAGAAAAATCATGGATAAAGGAGTATGTGTCTCATATTGGTTGTAACCATATGAATGATTTGTGGAACTAGGAGGGATTAGTGGACCTCCATTAATGAGTTAGTTGCTTATGTTTTTGAATAAATAGGAGTACCTCTTCCATTCCAAAGGAGAGGACTCTTGGAGCATGTATCCAACTTATGATGGAATAGAATAAAGCTTCATTTTACATAAATTTCCATTCTATAGTTTTAGATATAAATTGTCTTAATGTAGTATATGGAATAATCTGTCACTTTGTTCTTAAGAGAATTGAGCTCACTCTAAAAGGATCAAAGAAACATTTTATTTCATAATAGATCTTATTTCATTTAATTTCCTAGATGTTTGAGAATTTGTTTGTGATTGATGAATGAGTTTTAAATTAAAATGTTATTAGCATATGAGGGGACAACCAAGGGTCTAAATTAGGCTCTCTCTCTATTTGATTTGCATGATAATTGAAATTCATTATTTTTCTTTTAAGTTTCAAGTTATTTCATTTCTTATGCTTATGAATGAATCTTAGTTTAGTTTGGAACAGTGTACGAGGGGGCAATCAAGGGACTAAGTTAGTCTCTCTCTCTATTTGAATTTGAACAACAATTAAAATTCATTCTCTTGTCTTTGTTTCAAGTTTATGGTTTTATATAATCAATGATTTCTTTTCAATCTATAATATTGTAGGGAAGGACAACCAGGACCTCCTCATAGGAGCCTCTTCCCTTGTATATTATATTGAATCGGAACTCATTTAGTTAGACATAGAGTTAGTTGCCTACTCCTGCATATATTTTGTTGGAATCATCACAAGCTTACGAGTATCCCTGGTTGATAATTTAATGGGAGGAATTTAAGCAATTAAATTGCCCAACACCCTCATTCTTCCTTCTTTCTAAGTGATTGAAGTTGAAAATGGTGTGCTCTTATTTTCCACCTCACTATACATCTAGTTTGAATGAATGATTTATTTAAACTTATGCACAAATTTTAAGTCTCGGTGAAAATTCAAAAATAATGACTTAAGTTCTTGAATTTCTCTCTCAAGAACATAGTGCAAATGTACAAAAGTAGGATTAGAAAAATTCTTGCCTAATACTGTACATATGGCATTTATTGGAAATGTTGTGTCAGTTTCTTACAATTGGTTTGACAAAATGATAATTTCTTAGTTTTTAAACCAATTTTACCCAACTCAAGAAAATGCCCGCCATACCCACATTCTTCCTTTTTTTGAGTGATTTCGGCTTCAAATGGTTTCTTATACTATCTTCCACCTCACTATGCACCTAATTTGAATGAATGATTTATTTACACTTGTGCACAATATGTAAGTCTCTTGGTTAAAATTCAAAACGAATTACTTAAATTCTTAAATTCTTTTGTCAAGAACCAAGTGCAAATGTACAAAATTGGGCTTAGAAAAATTCCTCCCTAAGATTATATAGATGGTATTTATACACCTTGATTTTCAATTTGGGCTAAAAAGGTGCCTCTTGAGAAAAAACACCTAAGAGTTGTCTTGTATTCATGAGTTGTCCGGTTAGTTTAATAAAAATTCAAGTTATCCCTTGCTCTGAAAATGATTATGGTAAATTTTTTTGGGAATGGGATAGGTACACATATTGGGAAAGAACAATCCTCTATTGATATTGTAGAGATAGACAAGATTTACCTTTGGAAAGTAACTTTTTCTTCCTCAAATATGTCAATTGCAGGATATAAAAAATTCACTAAAGACCCAAATAGACCCAACATTTTAGGAATTGACTCCTCGGTCACAATAGATAAAACCCTAAAAAGCTATCAAGACAATACAACCCTAACATTTGGTGAATAATTACTAGAAAACATGAATGGATCATTCAAACAAGATTTCTCTCTGAATTGACTATGAAACTCCTTTTGATTCTATGAATAACAAAGAACCATATGTTTCTTATTAAAATACAAGAAATTAATTACCTAAAAATTACATTGTTTGCATAAACAAAAACATTATCGAAAAAAAAATATATTTTAAAAATCGAAATGTATTTATAATAATAACATATACAAAGATTATTATTATGGAACTCAAGGCTTCTTGGGAGGTTTTGCAAGCCCTCCTCTTCACAATAATCTAATGTAGTACAATCTCTCTTTCCTTGTGTAGAAGCCTTAGGTTCTTTGGAAGTTGCAGCACATGCTTAGAATTTGTTTTCCAACTCCTCCACTTTGCTTTTATATTGTATTAAGTAGATTTGCAATTTGCTTTTCCAGCAGCGTGCTTCTTAAAAAACTCCACATCCTTCTTATAATTTTTAGAGTATTTTCTTTATTTTTCTTGAATAGTATCCCTTCTGTGTCTCAACTCACATTTAACTTGATGCAATTCAACCTTCAAATATTGTTGATCTGAAATCTGAAAAATTGGAAGTGCAGAAGCTATGGGATTATTTTGCAAAGTGTGAATTTTGAATTTCAAATCTTGTATCTCACTTTGGCATCCCAAATGTTTTATTGCTTGCTTGTCCAATAATTTTATTTTAAGCTCCTTAATATGCTCTTCCTTCACAGTTAGCTTGTTCTCGAGTGATTCCTTCATTGTTGATGTCTCAAAAACATCACCTAAAACATCCATTGTTGCAACAAGTTTAAACAACAAGATATTTTTCTCTCACAAGGCCCAATCATACTTAAGCAAGGTATCTTTGTGTTTATTTTTTTATTATTTACTGCTTGAATATCTCAATTCAAGTTATTATTTTGTGCTCTTAATGAGTTCTCAAATATAACAAGACTTCATTTTCTTACCATCTTTCATTGCTTCATCTTTCTTTTCAATATCACTTGTTTCCAGGAAAACTAGTGTCTTTTCAATCTGTTGGTCCCACTAAGACGGGTAGCTATTGTAATATCCCTCCCTTAATAATAAATAATAAATAATAATAATTAATAAATAATAAATAATAAATAATAAATATACAAAAATAATTAAATTATATATATAATAATAATAATAATAAATAAATCACTTATAATAATAAAATAATAAATCATAAATGTTAAATAATAAATAAGGTTAAAAATATACAAAGAAAATAAATAAAAATAATAAAAATGAAAGGTAACGCGAGTCTCACTTATATTGAATGCATCCCATTCATGCGATCAAACAATATATAGAAAAGAGAAGGAACTGGAATTAATAGAAAAATGTGTTTTAAGCTTCGGCCATTCACCATATGATATTGGAAAGTAGATTAGGCATGAATTTTCGAGGGAGGGAAATCCGTATAAGGAGCGAAATCGGAAGAATGTCTATCCACAACAGTAGTATCTATCCTTCTCTTAATCTCCAGATGCATATTAGTTAGTTCAGTGGACACACATTGCAACACCTTCTTGATATGCTATATCTATTCTTTACTATTATAGGGATTAATTATATGAATTAATAAAGATTAAAAGCACTTACACATCACTTTTTTTTTTAACAAAGTTTCACCATAGTTAGCAATTCAACAAATAATAAATAAAATTAATAATACTAACTCGTGGTCTGACTGTAGCTCGTAGATGGGCTCTCAAGGTCTGCATGCTCATAATGCATATACCTCTTAGTTGCTCACTGCAATTTTAATTTACTTATACCTCGTAGGTCTTTAGTTGATGGCTGGGATCAAATATGCTAATTTGTTGACCAGTTGTTTTGTGAGCATACTTTCTGGGTGATGGAATAGTTGAAACATTTATTTATTAATGGATTGTGGGTCAGTTTTCTGGTTTGTTCAATTGGTCTGTTGGGATACAGGGTCAGTATGGTTGATTGGTTATAAGTTAAATAATTCTTTTGGTTTGTTTGCTTTTGGGGCACTCATGTTTATCCACGGTAATAACAAGTTGAACAAACTATTTGGGAAAACTAAATAATAGTGCTGAAATTAACTTAGCATCCAAATTAGCGTCCTAACACTGGTGGAAACTTACAGACTTATTGCAAAAAGACAAGGATTTTAATAGCAAGACACTTTTGTTTTGGACTTTTCTTCTATTGTTGACTACTAAATTGTGCATGGATTAATGATGACAACGAGAATCCCTCACAGTTTTCAAGTTCCACAGATTTACCAGCTCACTGTTTATTTTTTATTTTATTTGTTTTTTTGAAAATGCAAATATGATTGTCAGGTTCAAATAAAATTATGAATCTGTGAGACAAATACGATTGACATGTTTAAATAAAATTATGAATCTGTTTCGTGACGCACTATGCGTTGTGATTTTGAAGTACGATTTGCTCCATACAAATGTCAGGCCAATAAACTCTCTGTTGACTTTAGAATTCATGAATCTCTTTTCCCAATTAATGATCATCTCTTCCTTTTATCGTTGAAATAGACTCCGCGTCGTTCAAATGTCATTTTAGGTATGGGTAATACTTTCTCTCTATCTTTTGAATAAATTAGTATTTCTTTCCAAATTTTGTGCCCTAATTCTTGAAAAGTAGAATAACATTGCACCAACACAGTAAATAGAAAGAAATTTTTTGAAGGAATTACTCTAAATTTATGTTACCATATGTAACAACCCAAAGTAAATATAAAATTAATTTCCTAATTAAAATCAGAATCAACAAATAAGTACATACCTATATTACCTGTGATCGATGTCTGACAGATGACAATAAGGTTTTGGGGACGACTCTCCACCCAATCGTAGGCTCAATTGTGCAAGGATTTGCTACAATTGGCCACCCCTGAGCCCTCAATCAACGTACTACTGCCAGTGACTCCTAAGTCTTAGAACACCATTCTCCCAAGAGAATGAAAGATAGAAATTTGGAAAGATGGAATGTAGGCATGCTTCTCATCTCCCTCCCATCTATTAAATAGAACAATATTGAAAGGGAAACCACATGCACACACCCATGTGTTTACATGCAACTTTCTTTTGATTTTTTAGTTTTCTTGTTTTATTTCCTTCTTTTTGATAGTTTCCTTTTCTTGTTTTATTTATTCTTATCTAGAGCTTTGGTATGGTTATTACTATTTTTATTTATTTTC
>APFE030288897.1:936-13148 GCA_000404065.3 Pinus taeda | reverse complement strand
AAAAATAATAATAACCATACTAACGCTCTAGATAAGAATAAATAAAACAAGGAAACTATCAAAAAGAAGGAAATAAAACAAGAAAAGGAAACTATCAAAAAAGAAGGAAATAAAACAAGAAAACTAAAAATCAAAAGAAAGTTGCATGTAGACACATGGGTGTGTGCATGCGGTTTCCCTTTCAATATTGTTCTATTTAATAGATGGGAGGGAGATGAGAGGCATGCCTGCATTCCATCTTTCCGAATTTCTATTTTTCATTCTTTTGGGAGAATGGTGTTCTAAGACTTAGGAGTCAGTCACAGTAGTATGTTGATATAGGGCTCGGGGGTGGCTAGTTGTAGCAAATCCATGCACAATTGAGCCTACGGTTGGGTGGAGAGTCGTCGCCAACACTTTGTTGTCATTTGGCAGACATTGATCACAGGTGTGAGGATTGATAGGACTCCACAAATGGGCTGAGAGGACTGGTTTATTTGATGATCTCATGCAAGCCCATATGCACGAGGGAGAATAAGTAACACCATATGTCCACCCTTGCATTGCGAGATGCTCGGGGTCATTGAGTATCGGATCGGATGCCTGCCTTGGGGCAGATGAGGTCTGAGTCAGGCATGAGCCTTGGGGCTAGCCTTGGACTAGGATACAGACTGAGTCAGGCTTATGCCTGGTGCCAAAAGTGGGAAAAATGACAGAGATTCCTTGAGATTTCCCACGGTGTTGGGGACTTTTGATGCCTGCTGGTTATACTAGTTCAGCAAAGGGTGTTGGCAACATGAAGTAAATTAAATAATAAATAATAAATAATAAAAATAATAAAAAACTAATAATCATAAATGTTAATAATAAATAAGGTTAAAAATATACAAAGAAAATGAATAAAAATAAAAATAGTAATAACCATACTAAAGCTCTAGATAAGAATAAATAAAACAAGAAAAAGAAACTATCAAAAAGAAGGAAATAAAACAAGAAAAGGAAACTATCAAAAAGAAGGAAATAAAACAAGAAAACTAAAAAATCAAAAGAAAGTTGCATGTAGACACATGGGTGTGTGCATGTGGTTTCCCTTTCAATATTGTTCTATTTAATAGATGGGAGGGAGATGAGAGGCATGCCCACATTCCATCTTTCCGAATTTCTATCTTTCATTCTCCTGGAAGAATGGTGTTCTAAGACTTAGGAGTCACTGGCAGTAGTACGTTGATTGAGGGCTCGGGGGTGGCTAGTTGTAGCAAATCCTTGCACAATTGAGCCTACGGTTGGGTGGAGAGTCGTCCCCAAAACCTTGTTGTCATCTGGTAGAAATCAATCACAGGTAATATAGGTATGTACTTATTTGTTGATTCTGATTTAAATTAGGAAATTAATTTTATATTTACTTTGGGTTTTTACAACTATCTTAGAAACAAACAACTCAAAGCGCTTGGAGATTTCCTTTATGTATGATAGATAAGAGAGAAGCAAAGAGGACCAACCTATATCTTCCACTTGGCTCCTTTCTTGTTTCCTCCCTCCCTTGATAGAGCTCACCACTCTTCTCCCACTTGTCTTGCTTTAGAGAATATGTGTAGAGGCAAAGAAACAAAACACTATCAAAGCATCTTGGTCTATGATATCATAAACAATGTTGAATCAGAAATACATTGACCATAAAATTGCATCTACAAATAACAAAATTCACAAATACACGATTATATGGAGGAAAACTCAAAGAACTTTATTGATAGTAGAAATAGAAGAGAGGATTACAACCCAGTTGTCTGATCCAGTATGATCCTCCCGGCATGAAAGCCCTCTTCACCTCACGAAAAGCAAGATCACCCAACAATACAATGTTTTTCTCAGAGAGAAACCAACAACACTTTCTTACAAATTACAAAATTCTAGCCTCCAGATCTCTCAGATGAGGGATCCATTTATAGATATTTGCAGAGGGGTGAGTCAACTTCTGGGTTTTTTATTAGTGTCATTTCATTGATAGTTCTTGGTTCCACTTGGAGACTTCTTTGATCTCTTACTCATCCCTGGGTGAATTCAGATAGGAAAGTGTCATATGAGCAGTTTCTAGAAGATTCTTTGGGTTTCCACTTAGCAAACTACCTCTGCCATTTGTCTACCCTCGCCCATTGCACCCCATAGAAGGCTCTTTTAGTATGCATCACACCTGGCCAGTGTGGCAACCAGTATGCATCACACCCTAAGCATGGAGCAGTTTGTATGGTCCAGTTTTGGCCAGTTCTGAGTGGTTTTTCAGGTGGAACTTCTGGGAAATGATGTAATCAGTTGACCATGATTCTTTAGAGTGTGAAACAACACTTTTAGGGGTTTAAGAGCCCTTGGTTTATCGACATATGTGATTGGGGTTGTAGTGCCCAAATATGTTTATAACAGTTGTCCCCTAAAGCATGAGGTCGTAAATCTTCTGATGTCGGGTGAAATTATTTATCATGAGGATCCGAGGTATTCGAACTGGAAGGTGACCTGTATAAAATAAAATACAATACATTACCTTCATACTATTTTCATGATCTAGCTGAGGCGGTCATTCCCATGCTCAACTTTATAAATTCATTTTCATGTACGTAGGACAAATAATCGTCTGTTGTTGCAGACTGGTGATTCTTGTAGAGCCATCATCCCTTAGCTTGGATGATCATCTGTGTAGCTACTGTGTACATTTGATGTCTTTATCTTCTTGAATATATCGTAGCCTAAATGGATGAAACTAGATCCGGGGTCTTCAAACCCATTCAATCTTTTCCCGATGTACAAGTCGATCCATGTGAAAAGATGTTCTAAAGTCAAACATGGAAAGACATCGCTTGATTACCAGCCAATGATGTAAGCTATTAATAGGCGTGAGAGGAATCACCGATAATGATGATGACCCTCAAGGTACTGCAGTACAATTCATGTGGGGTGAATATATGATCTGATGTTGAACACCACACAAAGTCTTTCGGTTGAAGGCCATTAATGTAAACCTGTCACTGGAAGTGCGAATCTTGTCATTGAGGCATGCAAGCTTCAAAGTACTGAAAAGGTTGTCCCTAAGTCAACTTCTTGGATAATGAGCTGATGTCGACAAGAAGTGACCTGTCGTTGGAGGGCCTTAATGAATCCCACATCTACGACACGAAATGAAGCAAATGATTTTCTACAGGTGAAAACAATCTGATGATACAAGGCTCAGGAATGGCGGTCATGAAAAATGGAGAGCGAAGGTATTGTTGTGGATGAGGCATTAGCTGGGTGGTGAATTCTCTGAATAACTTCTCTTGAACATATCGGTGATACTGAGATGGATTGGTAGCATTAACCCCAAAAATGGATGGTACGAAGGACTAATGGTGATGTGGCCAGTGAATAGAATAACCCAACCTGACTCAATCATGGTGATGGAGTGAAAGTGTCATGTTCAAGAGCGACCTGCTGCCAATGAAGTTCTTCAAGTTTTCTTCCCTTTATCCCTAGTCATTGCTGACCAATACCTCTTTATTTTTGTCAAGATTGAGGAGGATAACATATGCTTGTTCTATAATTTTCCCTTCGGGAAAACCTGTCGCTATGTTTTAGTGAGCCTAGCGACAGTGAAACTCGCTCTTGTCCAGATGGACAAGTTTGTTGCTATTGTTTTAATGAGTTTAACAACAAGGATAACTCGGTCCTTTTCATGTTTAGAGAGTTTGAAAAGGGATGAAAAGGAAACTCCAATAGTCCTTTTTCATGGCATAATCCCTTAAGTCCGAAAAAGTATAAAATAATACGAAAGGGATGAATTTTTGATTGCTTTAGCGAGCCAAAAAAGCAAGCGGTCGATCTTTTTGTGGAATGATCCCTTAGGTCCAAAAAGATTAAAATGTATCGGAGGGATGGCGCTTCCCTTTACTTTAACAAGTTGGAAAGGCCTGTTTTCATATTTTACGAGTCTAAAAAGAGCTTAAAAGAGACTCATTTTGAGGAACGAGTGATGTTTTCGAGTAGCAACTGGTTCCAGGTAAGTTTGGAAATTCTCAAACATCACAATGTAAAGAGGGTGGTGTTGTGTTGTACAACAACCCCCCAGTTCATAAAATTTTATCTTCAACTATGATATGAAATGGGTCCCTTTTAGATTTATGAATAAAATTGGTATCAATTCATCATTCCTCAAAAGGTCTGAAAGAAACAATACACTATAAACCTTTTGAATAAACATAAAACAGTCTTATAAAATAAATATATAATTCTTTATTATTGCGATAAAACGATCGCAAGATCGCATATCGCAACAACAAAGGATGCATAACAAAAAAGACCCATTGGTTTACCCCGATTCGACAAGTGAATAACTATCAGATATCGAGAAAGGTAAGTGAGTGTAACAAAAGGCCCTCTCACTTTTCTTCGATGCGATATCGCTATCGGCGATTGGGGAGTATAGCATACACACATGAAAGGCACCCTTTTAAACTCTCGATGAGAATAAGCTGTATCGCCATCGGGGATCAGGGATTTTGCAATGACACAAATGTTACTACTCGAGCATTTATCCGATTCCGATTGCGATAAAGTTAAGCGTGAATTTCAAAAAAGATTGAAAAGGCTTGAGTATATTATGTTAGATTATTATTAAAAGCATTTCCATTCCCGATAGTGAATCACTTGTGATTAACCGCCAAAAATCAAAGCCACGCTTGAATGAATTATTCAGCGAATAGACGATATGATGGACATTTAAATGATTGACAGGATCAAGTGGCTAATTAATGGAGCAGTTATGCCGAAATCTCCTCAGAGATGTTATCCGCGGTAGTATTACTTTAATCCTTCATTATTCATTGATTGATATAACTCTTTCATACTTGGCTCGCACCACCTATTCTCTGTATTACGTTCATTTTATCTCTTGCGCAGAGGTCCTTCAAAGAAACAAATTTAAGCCAAATGGAGAAGAAATCCAAAAGATTTGCAGTAGCTTCAGCTCCCATAGTGACAGGACAATCTACCGCTGATCCAGGATCAAGTAAAAAAGGATTGATTTCAGACACTACCTGTCTTGGCCTCAGCAACACTAGCTAGCAATGCATCTATAATCTAGTTGAAGATGAAGAGCCTGAAACGGTATCAGTACAAGCTACAACAGGTTCAACCTGAAAGTCAGAGGCTACCCTAAAGGATTTATCCGACTCCTACCTACACCGAATAACGGATTGAGAGAAAATTCTACCGTATATAGATGTAGTGAGGTGGGAATTTGAGGAAATCCCTGTTACAAATAGAACATTCTGCACAATCAACGGGAGAGTCTTCAGTTCATTTCAACCTAATGATTTGAGACAAATGTACCATTTGCCTGAACCACAGACGAAGTACAACAAAGCATTTCTGGAGAAGTTCAGGGATGAAAATGAAACTGAATCAGCACCTATTCAGGAATGGAGACAGAACCACGCAAGACACAAGCATATCCTCGGGTAAGTACTCCATCGATTCATTATGTTCTCCTTATTGTTACGTTGGGGCGATGATGTGTAGGATTTGGAGATTACATGATTCCTCAAAATTCTCAATAGAGATGGTTCCTTTAATGGAAGTAGTAGTCAATAGTGAGATAATGGATTGGGGAAATATATTATCTGATAAGTTAGCCACAGTTATTCTTGAGTTTAGAAATAAAACTCGCATCATCGATAGGTTTATTCCTCCGTTTTATTATAGTGCCTACATTTTAGATACTCTTTGATTCAACTCTGAATTTCCTATGCTGGGGTGGAGATGGACTCCACAAGACCCCATGTTGATTCACATTTATCACCAGAAGCTGTGGAAAGCCCATTATAAAGACCACCTATATCAAGTTTGTAATGGTTTTATGTTGCCCATTTACTATGCCATTTTTGACAAGCCTGCTCCGAAGATTTCCTCACAAGTAGAGATTGACCTAATTTCTCTAGGAAACTGGTTCAGAGAGGATAAATTCACATACATAAGAGTTTTCGGCAGCCTTGCCAGGCCTCATGTCCTTCCCTTGTACATACCCGACAAGCTATTGGCTAGAGAATTAGATTATCAGATTACGTTCGCAGGAGCAACCAAGACTCTGAGGACTTCAAAGAAGTAAGTTTGGCCTCCTTTTCCTCTAAGGTGTGGTGTTTACACTTTGCATGACTATAAGCATGCAGAGAAGGAAGTAGAAAAGATAAATATGCTGAATCTCGCCACCATTCCTAATAGATGATTTGACCCAAGGAAAATCGTCTATAATGTACTTGAACAGGAAAAACTCACAAAGTTTGAACATAAAGAAGACAAGTTTGATGACTTATTTTCTTCAGCGGAGTCATTATTTCAGGTCCAAACACTAGCTAAAATGAGGTATAATGATGAAGGGTTAGTGGAATTCAATAAACTCAGAGAGTAGAGGTTGCAAAATCTGCCTCTGGATTTACTAGCTACTTCCCCGACGACACAATCAAGCAAGCCTGAACAACGAATCACTGACAAACCTCCTGCTACATCAAAAATTCTTGAGGAAGTACAGAGGAAAGAGCAGGAGGAAGTACAGAGGAAAGAGCAGGAGGAAGCGTGAAGGAAAGAGTAGGAGAAAATACAGGAGGAAGAACAGAAAAAGGAGCAGGATAAGTGTAGCGAGGATGTGAATGTGGATACCCAGATTGATCCGAAATTGCTCCAAGAATGGCAGCAATTTGACTCCATCATAAGCAATCTGGAAGGTTCAAAAGGTGTCGATACACCCAAAGCAACAGATACACAGGATACAACATTAAAAAAGGTTCCAAGCGAAGGAACCAGTGGCCTACCCCCTAGTACAGACTTAGAAATCATTCCAAAAGATCCCTCGGATCAAATCATTTTGCAGGTGGAGGATATACCTCCATTAGATGTCTTTTACAACCCAAAACACAGGGCCGTAGTAAAGCAACAACGGAAAAGGAGAAGGCTTGATCAACCTTCCCTGTTCCCAGAACAAACAGAGACAACCAATGTATTTTGGAAAGAGGAGTTTGATCCTTCCGATGGCCTAACGAAGCTTTCCTAGTACGCCAGAGCCTATTCAGCGGCCACCATGGATAAGGCATCAGAAGTGAGTAATTCACTAAAAGAAAAAGACCAGCCAATTATTTTGTTGCAAACACAGCTGTCGGAGGCACAACAGAAAGTTGAACAATTAGAACAACAATTGTCAACACAACAACAATTAAATAATCAACTGAATAAACAGTTACTTGAAGAAAAACAGAGAGTAGATTCAAGCGCGATTCAAAAGTAGAAAGAATTATCAAAAGCATTGGCAAAATTGAAGACAATGAATGAACTAATGGCGAAAACAAAAGATGAGCAAATTGCTCACTATCACTTCAAATAGAGAAGTTCAAGAGTCTTCCACAACCCGCCAATTTTAGAACAGAAGCGCTACAGATTAATAAAGCATTGGTGACATAGATAAGACTATTGTGTCATAATATTTCTTAGGTTGAGCCCCTTTGTGATATAACAACATCAATAATTGATAAATCAGTTGATGCTAGATAGGACTTAGAGCAGGCTGATGAGACCTTAACAGATTTTCTTACTTGGCAAGACACCAGTGAGGGACATGCAGCAAATTTGCCCAAAATCCTATAATCACATAAGGAAATCCTATTCTTGGAATGGTAGTCCCAATTGATGAAGGCAGAGAGAAAGTTTCTAGATGCAAATTATGCACAAGTAACTTGATTGAATTAATCAATAACACTCTCTATTTATCTAATATGATTTCACAATGTACACCGGGTAAATTGCTATCGGCTAAAACATTGCAGCAATCATGTAATTAGGAGCTGGAAAAGAATGGAAGGTTAATTGCAGGTATTCAAAGTTTAACTTGGGACACCTATTGGTTGTTCCTAGTAAAACCATATAGCCAAAGAGCCGCCCTCAAGTGTCTAATAGATGCAATCGTTTGTATCATTCCCGATATACATGATGCCACATACTCGGATCAGCTCCATTCTTGTCTCAGCCGCCCTCTAGAAGTGGAACCGATGCTAGCGATATGTCAACTCAGATCAAAGGGAAAACAACCAGAGTGATGAATCATTCTGCTGACTACCAACAAACTTTCTGTGGAGAAGATATTCAAGATCCAGTTGTACCAATTAAATAGTATTTTATTTTTGTAGTTAGTTAGTTTAATTAAGTATTTATAGGCCCTTTTATGCATTTAGAAAGGGTCCTCAGTTTTTGTATAAGACTCAAACTTGGAAGTTGCACCACTGTAGTTCCGGTATATTTTTTATAAAGGTTGGGCCAATTATTCCAATTTTTGACAACGAAGCTTTTATGTGGATGTGCACTATTGCCTTTATATGAAAGTATCTCTGAGTTGAAAGAAGGAATTGGAATTGCGATTGATATTGGGAATGATTTGCAGCACATATGGTACTACTATCTATGATCTGAATTCTTTCTTTTTATGTGAATTGTTATTTGATTACTCTTGCTATTATTGAATATATGTATGTGTTTTCAACAACATTCTTTATATTTTTCACTATTGGATGTTTAAAGGATGTTTTTCTTTTAGTCATACATGTATCTGTAATATATAAAAGATAAGTGTAACAATGTTTTATTAATTACTTTGTTCAACTATTTGAACAAAGCAATTATTATATGAATGAATGTCTTTGTTTATCAAATAGAGTCATCTATATGCTTATTTGTGAACAGAGATTATCAAACATTGCACTTAAGAATAGAAATTTCCCGGGATAAAATAGTTATTCGTATTTTCGCTTTCTAAATTAATTCATTCATCCATTACCACTTATTAGAAAACCAATAACTCATCCATCCCCTTTTTATTCATCATTGGGAAACTGGTCCCATTATCTCCAGTTGGAGCCACCATACCAAATGGAAAAGGAGCTGCATTAAGGTCTGGACTGGGTGGTTTTCCCCGATGGTGTTGCAATGATTTTCGAGGCATCAAAAGGTGGCTAATAGAATCACTCATTGCAACTGTTCCTCAAAAGGGTAAAAATCAAGTGGAAGTATATAATTGGCCAAAAGAATGGAGGTGATGGTAAGAACACAACCAAGGCTCAAAAAGCTGATAGTAAGGCAATCACAAAGTTTATTTACCGAGGGTGGATTCATTTTTTAATGAGCTTGAATCGGAAGAAACTATGCTTAGTGGTGGGTTTATTTTTTAACGAGCTTGAACCTTGTGGAAACTTTGCTCATGCCAGTCATTTTAAAGATGTCTCTCATTAGTAGGTTCATTTTTTAGTGAGCTTGCACCATGCGAAACTTTTCTCATTGCCCCTTTTTATGTAGGCTGGAAACGAACAAACTACAGAGCTAACTACACTAAGAGCTAATGAACTACTGAGGTTAGGTAGGATAGTTTTGTCTTTTGCCTAGATAAAACATGTCCTTTTCTTTTCTTGCACACCACCGATAAAGGTGAATGGTGGATCAAACCAATCACCTAACCTAAGAAGTTGTTACTAAGAGCTAAGCTAAAACACTACAAGGCTAGAACTAAACTGGTTTCTTTTCACTTGCATAGAAAGGTTTGCATGCCCCCAGGTGTTGAGAAAATGAGAATTTCCAGGTTACCTTATGGAAGTCCTTGGATTTAAGCATGATTGTTTCATCTGTGGAGCAGACAAGACACTTCCTTGGCTCTGTCCATCGAAATAGACAAAGGTGAATGGTGTGAGCTTCCAATCACATAACGTGCGAGGAGATAAATGTTTCAGACTGATCCCATATCCTATACGGAAATGGTGTTTTAGATCGGTCATATATCCTACAAGGAAATCTGTTTTTTCAGTTGGGTTTTCCTGTCGAAGTAGACCAAGGTGCATGTCCCCTAAGCTTCATTACATTCACTGGACTACTCGCGGTAATTAGGTGGATGAAATGGACGTTGAAGAGACATTCTTGATGCAAAGAGACCGTTTAGGGATGATGTTTGACTCGTAGCCATGTTTGAACGAAGAAATGAAAGCTGGTCGATGATTTGCACCACTCTGCCTTCATGCAGGAAACACATCACTTGAAAGAGTGTGGAAACAATAGCTCCCATGTTGTAAACGTAGTCACGCCCAAGGAGTAGATTATAATCTAGTGGCCCTTGGACTACCATCACATTCAAGTGAACGGTTTTCCTACTCAAAGTTATCGGCAACTTCGGAAGGATCCCTAATGGTCGACTGGTTTCTTTGTTGAAGCCTGACAAATTTTGATTCTCAGGAAAAAGCGATGGCGAACCAAGCGCTTTCCAAGCAGTTGAGGATAGGATACTCATGGAAGCCCCTTCATCTATGATAGCACCAGACACGATCATCTTGTAAACTTGTACTATGATTTAGAATGGTACATTAGATGGAAGGTAGGGTCCCGCTAGTTGATTCCAATCGAAGGAAATGACTAGATTGCTTGGAGGGGGGATCGAGTAAATGGAAAGATGAATCTCTTGAAATGGGAAGCTTTCCTCTTGTTGTAAAGGAATGGATAAATTTCCCCCATGTTCATCAGACTCTGTGTTAACAAAATAATTCGAATGGTGTCATTCTCATTCTCTTTGGAAATGGTATCATCTGAAGGTGGACCTTCTGAAGGCAAGACTGGGTCAACTGCCATCTCAACTTGTTGACTTTGGTTCGATATGGACTCAGAAGGTTTACTTTCAATGATAGGCATTTTGACCGACAATTGAGTTATGTCAATCATATTTTCAACTAATGATGGACTTGGTAAGAGTTTCTTGTGTCCAGGCAGAAGTCGGTGTGGTGAAGCAGGACGGTTATCCAAGACGCTCTTGGCTTCATCTAGAAAAGGACTACGGTGAAGGGCATGATCGCCTTCACATAACCTACAAGGAAATCTGAACTTTCCTTTTGTCCATTGACTTCATTTTCACTAGTCGATGGTGTGCTCTCAACATGATCAACAGAGGTTGATGACACTGGATGGTGCAAGCGGGGAGACTAGTCTCTGAAGATCCATGGAATGCAAGGAAAATCTCGATGAAAGTAGTTTCCTTTGCAAATTATGCATGGAGATTTTGGTTTGGAAGGTTCGGTCTGCGGATTTTCACTAGATGATGCATGGTTGCCCCCTTGCTTGACTGACTTCTTCTTCTCTTTCTCCTTCCCTTTCTTCTTCTTCTTAGTTACTTGGTTTTTAGTATCACTAGTTTCACCAAGCGAAGAGGAAGAAGGAGAGGGAGAAACACATGAAGTAGAAGGTGAGGGAACAACTCTAGTACCACCCGGTTTCTAATTCGATTGTTGAAGAATCACGGTGTTTTGAACGACAGAGGTTGAGAATAGCCATACCGGCAAGCCAATTGTGATTCCTGGAAGGGACAATGTAACCATATATGGAGCACCAATATCTCCCCAAGAAGAGAAAGGACTAGGATTTCCCCAAAGGGGAAATCCTTGATTGGTGGACTCCATTACCTCAACCTAAGATCAAAGAAAGAACAAGGATGTTATTCTGAATTAAATAAATTTTATGACGCTTTGACACAAATTTGCATTTTCAATTTTTAAGAGTCGAGAAAAAGCTAAAGATGAGTCTAGTCGCCTTCGATTTTTAATGAGCTTGAAGTGGCAAGTGCTCAAATGGACCTTTTCTTTTAAGGAGTCGAAAAGGAATGAAAGTGACTACTCTAGAGATCTAGACAGAGGGATTACCAAAGCAATCAAAAAACTTCAATATACATCTTGGTGGTAAATTAAAGAGCAATTACCAAGGATTTTACGTACGACAGTCAATCTTCCCAAATGTTGTGTTCAGTGCATTGCGATCGATAGGGCGGTAGACACGACTTCCTAAGGATAAAGGATATCAGCCTATTGTGGTCTCCCAATATATACTCGACGGTACAGGGAGCACAAGTCCGTACTAGCACTGTCATATCAAAGAGGAGGAATCACCCAACCTTCAATGAAAATGATAGTTACTAGGTTTTATGATGCCGGAATATGTCTCTAGCCTAGATGTTAGGCCCCTATACTACTAGTGTAACCCTTATTGTTATTAGTACAACCCACTTAGTATATTGATGTACCCACATAGTGCCCATATTGTTACTATTGTACCCCATATAAGCCCACTAATGTTACTATTGTGGCTTCATATTATTATTGTTAGGTCGGCTGGGTTATATTGTGACTCCTTAGACTCCTATATATAGAAAG
>APFE030288886.1:70879-89626 GCA_000404065.3 Pinus taeda | reverse complement strand
GTCACAATATAACCCAACCGACCTAACAATAATAATATAAAGCCACAAAAATAACAATAGAGTGTTTCTATGGGGTACAATAATAAAAATATGGGGACAATAGGGGCACAACAATATTAATAATGGATACAACTACAATAGCAATGGGGTAATCACTAGTATTATAGGGACCTAACATCAAGGATGTATTTCCTGAGGAAATTACAGAGTTTCGACTTCACAGGGAGGTATACTTTTCTATTCAGTTAATCTTAAGGGAAGGTCCAACATCAAAATAACCTTACAGGATGAGCACCCCTGAGTTGGTGGAGTTAAAGTTGCAGTTGAAGGAAATGTTAGACAAGTGTGTCACCATGGGGCACACCATAAAGAAGAAATATGGAACACTCAAATTATGCATTGACTATATGAAATTGAACAAATTAACCATCAAGAAAAGGTACCCTTTGTTGAGGATTTCTGACTTGTTCGATCAGCTGAAGGGAGCAATAGTGTTCTCAAAGATTGACTTGAGATCTGGATACCATCAAGAACACATCAAAGAAGAGGACATTTACAAGACCGCATTCAAGACCAGGTATGGGAAGTATGAGTTTGTTGTTGTTCCATTTGGCTTAACTAATTCTCGAGCAACATTCATGTGTTTTATGAATAGTGTGTTGTGTCCATATTTGGATAAGTTTTTTATTGTGTTCATTGATGATGTACTCGTATATTCTAAAAATGAGGAAGAGCATGCAGAGCACTTAGTAGCAATATTGAGATTGTTGAGGGAGCATCACTTGTATGCTAAGATAAGAAAGTGTAGTTTTTTTCAGATAGAGGTACACTACTTGGGGCATGTTGTCTCCAAGGAGGGCATTGCAGTAGATCCAAAAAAGATAAGATCCATAATGGAGTGGGTAGCTCCTAAGAGTGTGAATGAGATGAGATATTTCATGGGATCGGTAGGCTATTATAGGAGGTTCATCAAGAAATTCTCGTAGATTTGTTATCATATCACATCATTGTAAAGGAAGGGTAATAAGTTCAAATGGATTGAGGAGTGTGAGGCTAGCTTTGAGAAAATCTAGCAGTTATTGACACATGCACTAGTACTACAGATTGTAGATCTAGAAAAAGAGTTTGTGGTATGCACGGATGCTTGCAAGAGAGCACTTGGTAGAGTCCTTATGCAATATCGATAGGAGGTATGTTATGAGTCCAAAAAACTAAACGAACATGAGCATAACTACCCAACGGATGATCTTGAGTCAGCAGTGATCATAGATGGATTGAAGATGTGGAGACTATCTTCTTGGCAGGAGATTTTTACTTATGAATGATCACGTTGGGTTGAGTTATTTGTTAGACTAGTCGTATCTAAATTCCATGCAAGAAAGATGGTTGGTCATGATCAGTGAGTTTTATTTCAAGTTCAGTTACATCAAAGGGAAAGAGAATAGGGTGGCATATTCTCTCAATAGATGGGTATAGATAAATCACTTGGAAATTATGAGCTCCTATGTGACAGACTTACAGGATAGGATCTTGTAGCCAGGTCAACAAGGTGTTGGGTATATGGAGATTGTGCACAGGTTGTAGGAGGATGTTGGTATAGGCACAGGTGCAGGGACAAGTATATGTAGTGGTATAGGTATAGGTGGTAGTATGAGTACATGTGTAGGCAGAGACTGTATGGATTATTTTCTTCTAGTATATGGGTTGGTCAGGTTTCGAGACAAGATATATGTACTAGATAACAATGAGCTAAAGAAGTTGACCTTGAGGTAGTTTAATGCGAAACCTTATTCAAGTCACCTAGGTTATCAGAAGGCAATAACTATGGTGAAGAGATTTTGCTATTGGCCAAATCTGAAGAGAGATGTAGCAAAGTTCATGGCTAGATGTTTCGACTACCAACAAATGAAGGAAAAGTGTAAAAATCTAGGTGGATTGCTACTTCGTCAATTCTAGAGTGGAAATGGGAGGTCATTTCCATGGACTTCATTATGAGTTTGCCGAAGATAATGAGACAACATGATTCCATCATGGTCATTGTGGACAGTTTGACAAAGGTTGCACACTTCATTCCAATGAAGTCTACATTCTCAGCTAGCGATGTAGCATAGTTACATCAGAGATGTGGATATATATCATGGTGTTCCAAAGAATATTGTGCTAGATAGGGATGTCAATTTCACTTCCAAGTTTTGGAAGGTGTTGTTTGTAGGTTTGGGCACAAAGTTGGCCTTCAGCATAGCTTATCATCCATAGACAAATACAAAGACAAAGAAGGTCAATAGGATATTGGAGTACATGTTGATAATGTATGTGATGCATCAGCAATGGAAGTTGGAGGAGTACCCTCCACTCGTTGAGTTCATGGACAACAATGGTTGTCAAGAGTCACTAAGGATGAGTCCTTTTAAGGCATTGTATGGGCAGAGTTGTAACACTCCCATGAGTTGTAGTGATATGAATAATGTAGTGTTGATTACACTTGACATGTTGGCAGACATGGAACATGAAATGCAAGTAATCAAGAAGAATATAAAGGTAGCATAGTGTAGGCATAAGAATTATGCAAATAGGAACATGTTGTTCAAGGAGTTCCAGATTAGGGAACAGGTGTACTTGGGCATCAAATGGAAGAAGAGATAATTACATATTGGATCATGTGCCAAGTTGGCACCACAGCTTTTTCGACCCTTCAACATTATTGAGAGGATTATCCCAGTATCATATCAACTTTCACTACCTTTGAAAGTGAATTTCCATGATGTTTTCGATGTATCTTTGCTTAAAAAGCATGTTAAGGATGTTAATCATGGATTGACTAGTCTGTATTGTAGGTGCAAGAAAATGGATAATTTCAATTGTAGCCTGAGTGTATATTGTAGAAAAAGGTGCTCATGCTCTAGAACCAAGAAATCGATCAATTTAAGGTGCAATGGAAGCACTTTGGTCCCGATGAGGCTACATAGGATATGGAAAATCAGGGGCAGGCTATATATCCTTCCTTGTTTTCTAGTTGAGGCAAAGAAGTTTTGGCTTGGTGTTTTGGTGTGATTTTGGTATATGCTATGGTATATGTTTTGGTATATGTTTTGATGACGTAGGTTTATGTACATATGTATATGGATGTAATTACCACCATGAGTTGTGTTATAAAGCTCCACTATGTGGCATATTGTAATGATGTCATGTTATTATGTTGTTATGTTGGTTTCTTCTCAGCAGGTTGATCATTATAAATACTACATCAAGAAAATTTATAAAGATCTATCGGAAATATATATTTTTCTTATAGTATTTTTGTGGTTATAGGTGTTGTTGAACACCAAGGATGGTGTTCCTCAAGGGGGAGGGTTCTATAAAAACCCTGGTGGAATTTCATGTAATAAATGTAAATAAATGCAAAATAATAACCACAGGTGATGGTACACTTATTCCAAGCTGAATGTTGGGCAAAATCCTAGTTATGGGGATCACTTGTGATAGTTTATGGCTAGGAAAATTGGAAAAAGATGGCTAACATTTTCAAAAGGCAAAATGGCAATTTTGGCACAATTATTTATGAAAATAATGGAAATTATGAAAAAAGGGAGGTGAAAGGTCATAAATCGCATGTGCGGAGGAAAATGAAGGAAAATAATGGAAAATGAAGAAAATAGAGGTCTCATTCATAAAAAGGCTCTATAGGACCATTTGGTAACCTTTTTTCAATTTAGTTTTGGAGCTTGCTCATTATTCTCTCTCTCATATACTCTTGGAGACTTAGAGTTTTCTTGGAGCACTCTTGGAGGGTGTGGCATAGTTGGATTTTTGGAGCAAGAAGACAAAGGAAGAGCAAGAAAGTGTAAGAGGGCATCAAGATCAACAACTACATCATATTTTCTTGTAGGTATTGAGTTGCATGTATGTTTCCTTCACTAGATTTGGAAAGCATGGGAGATGCATGTGGATTTTTGGTTGTGATCTTTGATTAGCAAGGAGGATGATAGAGATTGACAGTGGATCTCATAGCCTTGCTATTTTTGTGATAGCCATTGTGATTGTGGTTTTACTTTCCTTGTTTTGTTTTGGGTTTGTTCTCATGTTTCCTTAGCTTGGGTTGAGTTTTTAGTCCTGGAAGCTTTGGCTAGACAAATGCTATGGAAGCGCTTGGTGGGTTGATTTACTAGTCCTCGAATCCTTGGTTGGACAAATACTCTAGAATCCTTGAAAGGCTTGGATGGAGACCAATTTGATGATGGATTTGTGATGTCCAGCTGTAAGGTGGAATCATTTTTTGATGGGTGAAGGTGGATGACCTCTAGAAGCCTTGCATGAGTTTTGGTTGATGTGTTCTATGAGATGAAACATTCATGCATGGAATATGGAATAGGGGTGAACGACTAAAGAGATATTTGGCTCAGCCATTCTACGATCAGGTGGAACGTGCAAGTCCCATCCCGAGTCTAGATTTTGCATCATTAACGCAAGGTTATTTCTCCTTGTATTTCTATGAGAATTTCGATTGATTATATGTGGTTTATATGGTTATACTTTCATGGCTATTTCTTATACTATTATGTCGGTTATGTATGTGTTTTATGATAGTATCAAGGTGTGGCTCTCATCATGTTTTTAATGTAATTGAATGATCAATGTATTGATGACCTAATAGATGGAATGGCAGTTGATGTGTTGATGCATCAATGGTTCTTAGTGATTCTCAACTAATTATGAGACCCATATGCTAAGAACTGATAATTACACCTGTAGTTTACTCATTTACAATATGTCTGACGAAATGTTTGTCATAGAGTGTAAGGGTCTGGTCAAGGTCTTAAACAAGTATTTTCCTTCACACTATCATTTCCATGTTATTTTATAGATTTGAAGAGATGTTTCAATTCTAGTTAGTGACCTAGGATCTGGGCTTGAAAACATGGCTCAAATCCTCGAGTCTCTAGCATAGCATTAGCAACTTTAGCCTCTGGTCTTTAGCAGGCAAGTCTACGAGAGTGGCTTTGGGTTTCCGGTTGATCCCTTGCCTATAGCATGAGAGTGACTATGGCCTAACAGATTGAGAACATCAGTGGGACCCAGGGACAGGCTATCAGAGTGGCTGAGATGTCTCCTAAGGATCTTGTACATGATAATTAATGTTTGTATGAGTTGTTTCCATCGGTTCCACTTCCTTAATGTGACTTAGGAGGTCAAATTATATCATAGTCGCCTCTTGTTGCATGTTTACCCCATCTAGTCGGTTGCTTGGGAAGATGTGGGAGGAGGGTGTTACACAAGAGTTCAATTGAATGGCAGATATGGGAGTATTTTCCCTTGCGCACTATTGTAACTATGTATGTTTTGGAGTTGGGGCCTTTCCCCTTCTTGTCTCAATAATTTGTGTGTTGGGAGTGATGGCACTTATTCCCATCTGTCTGGGGACTTCAGGCCTTGTGTTGGTAGAGAAGTAGAGCTTGGGGAAGTCACCCACTTTGTCACCTTTGTTCACTTTATTTGAAGTTTTGACACATCCAAGTAGTGTGCTTCAAATATTGAAATATTTGGCACTAGTTTCCCTCCTTTTTTGGTGAACATCCCTTAGCTAAATATCTCAACATATGAGGCCAAGGGTGATACCTTTGCCATTAGGAACTATGACTTATGGCACATTGAAACTTTGGGATATCGAGCTCATAGATTGATTTAGTAAAGAGCAAGGCCAATGGACCTTGACACCGAGATGACGTGTATTAGAATGATCCCACTAGGCTCTTGGGTCTTCGAGTATTTGGGCCATCAGATTTGGATTAAGTGGAGATGAAAGATGGAAGTGAGAAACATCTCCATCTGTTAGCCCTATTAACTTGCCATGAGAAAAAGCAGTTGACTATGTCTATTTTCATAATCAAGTGGTAACGAGACATGAATTGACACTCGATTGGAATATTCTTTGAATGTAGGGTCAATCAAGTGATGGGAACACCCCACCCTTTGTATATTGGAACTCGCTATTAATCAAATCAATTTCAAATGTGTGATGGTCGTCATGGTTGTTGAAGAATGTAACTATTATCTGTCTTCATAATTGTACTTATCAAAATAAATTGTATTGTTAATGTAATTGACTTATTAAAGCATGGGTTTCTTTCTTGGGTGATCATTATCTAGGTGAAAGCCTCCATTTTAGGCTTATATTTTCTTTCTTGAGTCATTAAAATCATTGTCATATTTATTAGACCCTTCTTGGGCTTTTGTTCCATGTAAAAAGATTTATTTCTTTTGTTCAAAATGGTAATTTGTCACCTCCATGCCAAGTCCACCCCATCCTCATCAAGTTAGCCTAGGTTAGGGAAATTTGACCTCAGAAGAAGCCAGTATCGCAATAAAAGCTTTTTTCTTTAGCTAAATCTATCTCCACCGATAATTTCGAAAAGTTTTTATTGCATAGTCAATGATGATTCCTCTAGATCATCCGAATCAAAATTGATATTGAGAAAATTTACTTCATTTGGAGACCATCATCTCAAGCTCAATTTCTAAGAAGCAGTAGTAGAAAAAGAGTGTGAACATGTCGAAGAAGTAGAAGAGAAGATGGAAAAGGACAAACTTTGTTGGGAGGACCTGAATCAAAGTTTCTGGGCTATCTATATCTCACACGTACAAAGTTTTGGGAAATTGTTGGGGCCAAAAAAAATTCTTTACTACAGGTTCGAAATTTTGAAGTTGGGGATCAAATTTATGCTGCTAGGATGCCAAAATCCTGGACTGAAGCTATTGCTTGGAAGTGATCACTTGGAAATTTTGTCAAGGATAATATATTGAAGGGAAGGGCTAACTTGGTGGTGGAAGGAGATTTTTTTCTAGGTCTAATAAGTATCAAAGTGTGTCACCCTAATTTGAACCTACTGAAGCAAGAGTTTTGACTAGTTTTTCCCCTTATAGGGGTTTTGTCTTAGTTGTGCACCTACATCTTATGTCTCTTATTCTTGTGATATTCATATACATATAATTTAGTAGTTTATTGAGAAATAGAAATAAAGATAAGAAGTAAAATAATCCAGCATAATTCACAAGTAATTATCAAGAAAGATGAATCAAACCCTAATTCTCATAAGGATTGGTTTATCAACATGGTATCAGATCTAAGGTCAAATAAGGTTAGAGATCCCTTTTTTTTCTATTACTTAAATAAAGGAAAAACAATTTTGGAAGAAAATGTTACTCCCTCTATGGAAAGTTACTTGAAGATTAGTTTCAATGTCATAAAAATTACACAAAGAAGGATTGGAAGGATCATCTAAAAACTATCTAGGAAAGTAAACAGTGAAGGATTATTGGCTACACTTATAGGTACTCTTGATGATGAAAATTCATGGATCATTGACAATGGAGATTCATGACATGTGATAAGAGAAAGTGGAGAACATCATGCTCTATCAAGGGAACCATCATAAGATGTAGTGAAGCTGGAGACTACAATAGTTATATAGTCAAGGGCCTTGGATCTACATCATTGAAGTTAGAAAATGGAGCAAAGCTACATCTCAAAAATATACTCTATGTCCCAAGTCTGAAAAATAATTTTCTTTCAATTTCTTGTTTGGAAGGTAAACGAGACAGGGTTGCGTCTGTAGATGTAAATTTTATTTTTTTGGCGTAAAGATTCAACATTGAACAAGCAAATATTATTGGAGTTCGTGAAGGAAGGTTATATATAGTTATAGCTCCATCTCCTCAATCCCTAGTAAAAATGATCAACCCTATTGAAATTTGGCATAGAATATATGGGCATATTCATTACAAGATAATACACTCTCTTAGTCGAGCGGTAAAGGGAATCCCCAACATTAAGTTAGATGATGAAGGATTATTTAAGGGATGTTCTTTGGGAAAGAATACAAGGAAACCTTTTACTATTAGTGATATAATGTCAAAGGAAATATTATACCTCATTCATTCTGATGTGTGTGGGCCAATGTCTAACAAATCTCTTGGAGGCCATCTCTATTATGTGACCTCCATTGATGGTTACTCTAGAAAGGCATGGATATATCTTCTGAAGATAAAGGATGAAGTATTTGAAAATTTTAAGGAATTTATATCCAAAGTTGGGACCTTAACCAAAAGAAAGATAAAATACTTTGAGATCCAACAATGGAAATGAATACACTTCAATGGAGTTGATTGCATATTATAAAGAAGTATATATTAAAAGGCAACTCATGGAGTTGCAAAAAGGAAGAATAGAACTATTAAAGAATGCATAAGGACTATTATACTTGATCAAGGTCTACAAAAATATAAGTATATTGTTTCTTGTTTTCTATTTTTATGTTTAGTTTCCCCCTCGTATTGAGATTTTTTTTTTTTTGTTTTTTATACTAGCGACCTTTTGTTTATATTTTCCTTGGTATGAATGGTGGCATAATACAAAATGGTTATGAAGGAGACTTCAAATGAAATACTTGAATCATTAAATAATTTATGTTGAAAAGGAATCCCTTCAAGAATTAATGTACTACAAGGTTTGTTAAGAAAAAACTCAAGGTATGTGGTGAATTACAATTTTTGTTACAAGGTTCTCTTTATAGAAAAGGTATGTTTATTCCATTTTAATTTTCTTTACATTACTGACATCATTATGGATAGGATTTTGAATCATAAATATTCTTGTTAGTGTGACTAATCTCTTGACTGAATCTACCCTCATCATATTATCGACTTTGTTTATGAAATCCTAAATTTTAGGGTTCACTATAAAACCCTAAACTAAGTGTATGTCGATGAAAATCTATTTTACTTGGGGTTTGCACAAATAAATTATACCCTTTCTTAGGATATGTGGACAATAATATAGAAGCCCTAGTTTACTTAGGGGTTATTGATAAACTCTAAAATCCTATTCTCTGGAAATTTACGGTTTTTCTAATGTTATGGTGAAAACCCTAATTATTTAGGGTTTGTTGTTAATGTCAAAATGAAAACCCTAGATATTTATGATTTGATAAATTAGGGTTTATAATACAAACCCTTGTAATAGTCACTTGTACAAAATGAGAGATTAGTGACTACATGACTAAAACAGTTAGTCACCACAATTATTTGAAGTGAATTACTACTAAATTTGAGCAATTTTAAGTGACCAAACTAAAACCAATTAACTTAAATGACTAATTTAGTATAGGAGTAAAATATATGACTGTATATTAAGTGACTCAACTAAAGGCGACTAAATTAATAACTAATTTTGTCGAGGACTAAAATATATGACTATATAATAAGTTATAAAATTAAAAATGATTAATGTAAATGACTATTTTAGTGAGAATAAAAATATGAGAAACTAACAAATACAACATATGAGGTGTAGACTAGTTGGTTTACATGGGGTTTAGTCTGGCCCATTAGGTCACAGGTTCAAACCTCACAGGGAGGGGCTTAGGAGTGGAAGCCACTTTGGGGGAATTAAACTTCCCAAGGTTTGTCTAGGCTTGAATAAGGCCGCATAGAATCCTTGTGATAAGCATCTAATTATGGGTGGATTGGTCTTATTACAACCAATAAGCAATCTCACCCCAAGCTAGGCACTACCTAGTTACAAAAATAAATAAATCAATTAATAAATAAATTCTTGATTACCTAAAGAACTAGAATATAATCATGCTCAAAAGCATAAGCTACATGGAGGTTCATCTGTGCTCCTAGACCTAAACATGCGAACAAAGGACCAAAGGACAAGAAGGGTTTATCAACAAAAAAATTCAAAAATTAATCTGGTACCTGAATGTAAATTTTGTTTTCGTTAACAAGTTACTAGAAAATTTATACAGTACTAAATAATTTTGAATTATTGCATAGAGAGGGGCTCTCTAACCTAGTATGGAAGAGATGATGTAATGCCATGTTAGGTAATTTTTATTTTTATTTAATCATTTTGACTTGATCAAATTACATAAAATATAAAATTTATTAAAATTAATAATTTAAAATAAAAATGAGGTAAAATACTCGAGGTTTTAATATATATATTATATATATATATATATATATATATATATTATATATATATATTTATATATATATATTATATATATATATATTATATATATATATATATATATATATATATTATATAATATATATAGTCTAGTTCCATCTTAAGCCAGGACTTACTAAGTATATAGAGGGATCAATCTCTGTTCACTCTAAATAGTGTTTGCACCTCAAAAAATTATATCCTTTTTACCACTTAGTAGATCCTGAGTTAAGATGGATCTAAGCTACTACAAAAAAAAATATTCCCAATTTCAAATATTTGCATTTTCAACCATTATAATATGATTGAGATCTAAGCTCTCGACCTTTTATGACATTATGATTTTTAATGGAAAAAAATACTATATAATGCATATTTTCAATTACAATTACATATATATTCATTCCATTAATTTATAGTTTTAAAATATTATTTTAAAATCATTTTTACAACATAAAACATTTTCATATTTACTCTCCATGTGGTTGAATCATGAAATTTATTCAATGCATATAGAAAGCAAAATCACGCTAACTCTAGCACCAACTATGATTTATTTATAAAATGTATTATTACTAATAAATTTAAAGTGAGATATAACTTAAAGCTTATGTGGTCCTTGGTACAAAAAATGGTGAAGTATAATTGATGAGATAAATGTATAATTTGATAATAAAAAAATTAGGAGGAATGCATCCCATTTAAATATAGTTCACATGAGCGAGGTGATGACGTAGGTGGAGAAATGGCATATTATCGCTTTAACACATTTTGGTTGTAGTTAGGTGTTTTTCAGGTACTATGAAAAATAAAACCATGTCTTCATCATTTGTTCTCCTGCACTAAAAACTAATGATATGAGAAATTGTTTCTATTTCAGAGCTCCAGTGTCATGATCCTCCACTGCTACAACAATTTTTAGGGTTTTGTTGTCAATTGTTTTAATAATAAGGTAAAAATGGCAGAGAATTATTTGGATGGAAGAGAATATACTACATTGATTGGAGTTGTAACAAGAATGGTTTTCATGATGATGATACCAAATATAGATCACTTAGCAGTAGTGATAGAAGCTTTGAGAGGCCAACTGTAGATGACGATTCTAAATGCTCAAATTATAAGGGATGATGATTGCCTGGTGCTGAGGTGGGGGTTGCAAATAATGCTTGATTTACTCTTGATACTCAGAGAAATAAAAGTGTGCTCTACATGCAAAGCATGTTTTATTAAAGCTACCTTAGTGGCTTCTAAAACCTATACAGTCGATCCCTAGCCAAGGAAACAAATTGTACCATGTTTCAAATCAAGCTTTTGTGTTCCATAAAAATCCGACCAAATTCTCAGAGCAGTAATCACTCTAGTTCCCTTTGCCAAAGAGCTCCCAATCATCATTATTTTAACATGAAAGCAAATTATTTCCCTTTAAGAGATGTGGGTTCCCCATACTCAAGGTATGATCCCATACTAATGAATACAAGAAGGGATTATCTTGACAAATTGCTTCACCTCTAAGCTTTCTGCTACCAAGGAAAATGTCCAGAATGGACCTTTTCCTATTGCAGTGACTCTCTTTATAAAATTCCATTCACTTCTTAGAGAAGAGCTACTCAAACATATTTTATAATCACAAATAATGGTTTCCCTTAGAATATGTACAAGATATTTAGATATTGTTGAGAAAAGACTATTACAAAATGAATCTAGAGTGAGGACAAGAGGCTATCATGAGTCATGGCTACTGAAATATGGGGGCATTGAAGCTCATTTCTTTAATATTATCTTTATTTATCCTGGAAATATGCATCCCTTTTTTTATTGAGGGTGTACGATCTTGTACAAGAATGGCCTACCTGTAGAGGCTTAGCCTCACCTTACGTCATTGGCTTTCTTGTCCTCTTATATAAATAGGGGAAGGAGAGAGCCATCTTCTACATTTATTTGACCATATTATCTTAGAGACATACAACACTTTACACCTTCTCCTTCTTCTCTTGACACTCTTCATGACCTTATCTCCCTAACATGTTGTACTACGTCTTGGAGCAATGCATAATTCTAATAGGGATAGTATATGCTCCTAAAGGAGGTAAGAAAACTTGTGGTTGTGACAAACCATAAAGGATTAGAAAAACTTGTTATTTTAGCTCATGTGAGAGAAGAACACTAGGTTAGTAGTGAGGAAACATCCTGGAACCTTATGGAAGACCCAAAACAAAAAACAAAAAACAAGGGTGGTGGTGTGTTACAAGTGGTATTAGAACTCCCAAGTTCAACACTTAGGCTTAATGGGCTCTATTGCAAAACTGAGTATGATTGCATGTCATTGTTGTTATGTTATCGTAGCCTCTACAAGGTTTTGTATGGATAACATCATAGTGCACAAGAATGTGAATAGTTTTTTGTATCTACTTATATCTATAGGAGTATTCTGAGATGTAATAGCCTTGGTGAAAAGTTCATGTACTAAATGTTAATCAAGGAAAAATAAGACCACAATTAAGGGACACTTATTTCAGGCTTAATGTACGGAAAATATATCCTAGTGGGCATTACTGGATGTGTGTTTCAACTAAGGAAATTTGGAAAAGGCTAAGGCAAGTTCATTAAAAGGTAAAAAGGGATTTTTCGCACATTTATTTATGAAAATAAAGGAAATTAGGAGAAACATAAGGTAAAAACTCACAGGTTTCATGTGAGGAGGAAATGAAGGAAAATAATGGAAAATCAAGAAAATAGAGATGTCATTCATAAAAGGGCTTCTGAGGATTAGTGGAAAATATTTTGCTAACCTTTTGTATGTTCAAGTTTTGGTGCTCTCTAATTATTCTCTCTCTCTCTCTCACTCACTCACTTTTTCCCACTTATAGTTTTCTTCGAGCATTCTAACTTTGGATCAAGAAAGGAAAAGCAAAAGGAAAGGAAGGAAAGCAGGGATCAAGGAAGAAGAGCAGGATCAATCAACTTCAACAGGATTACTTTCATGTAACATGTTGCATGTGTGATTCCCTAGCTAGTTTGGACATTCATGGCTTTGCATGTTGGTGTTGGAACCCTTTGATAGGTTTTGGTCAGATACACAGTAAAGCCTGAGGGAGGAGCAATTGTTTAGGGCATAGTGATCCAGGTTTGGATTATGGTAAATCATTAGAGACTAGTATCGATTTAGGACCTAGTGATTCATGATTGGGTTTTTGTAAAGCCTGATGGACAAGGAGACAAAAAATTCCTCAAGGATAGCGATGGATTCAGGATGGAATTCGAAGTTTGATTTGGTTGTGATTGTAGCGCTTGTTTTCGTGTGATCATGGTTTGATGATGGTGGAGGTGGTTTAACCTCTAGATTCCCTTGATTTTTCTTGGATTGGTTGTTCTATGAGATCCCACATTCATGCTTGGAATATGACACAGGGGTGACTGGGGAAAAGAAATATTTGTTCTAGCCATGTCTTCGGTCGGGTGGCAGGTGGAAGTCCCAAGCCTGGTTGGATTTTCCTATGATTAATCAAAGGTAAGTTATCTTAATTTTTCACTTGTTTATATATGGATTTGATGGTTGTCATATCTCTAATATTTATATGGTTTAATGCTGGTCATAAGCATGGTTATGTGATTGTTTCATGTCATGGTTATTTCATTTACTTATTTGTAATTTCTAAAATGATGGATGAAATACCAATTTGGTGTTACAATAGTTCAATGTAGAAGGTCATTATCCTTCTAGTTATGTTAATACGTGCTTTAAGTCATTTATTCTTTGTCTTGTATCCTAGACCTATAGGTTGCATTGATGCCAAGTATTTGACAGAATGTTAGTCCCAGTTGGAGATGCCTAGGCCTAATCCTGAGGTTGGTTTTGATTTACTAGTATTTTCGTCATGTATTTGATGGATTCTAGAAGTTTTGACAAGTTTTGGGTAGTGGCTGGAATTCTGGACTAAAAATGTTCCTTGAATTTTGAGAACACTATCACATAGGCTTGTGAGAATGACTATGGGTTTCTAGATGTTGTCATGCATATATCATGAGAGTGAACATGGGGTTAAAAGGCTTAAAACATTAGTGGGACCTACGGATAGGATGTCTAAGTGGCTGACATGTCCCGTAAGGGTGTTTCTGGTTATGTGGATGGGTTTGATTGATGTTTTCCATTGATTCCATTTCCTTAAGGTCACCAAGGAGGTTGAATCCCTTATAGTGGCCTCTCTCATCACATGTTGACCAAAGTTGTCTAGTTGCTTGGATAGACCTAGGAGGAGGGGATGTTACATGAGAGATATAGATTTTGGTAAAATTTTCTGGGCTTTGGGAAACTCCATCGTCCTTTGAAATATTATCACTTTGTGGGGAATAGGTTTCTCAATTGTTCTATGTATTGTGTCATTCTTGAGAAGCTATGGAAGTAATCTTAGACCAGCCTATAGTTGTAAGGGATGATCTCCTCTTCACTTGCAAATCTACAACAAAGGGAATATGAACAAACCATAATTAATATTCAATAGTCCATCACTCTACTGGTTTACGAAAACCCCAGAAACAACAAAGTTGAAGGAGTGAAGATCTTGTAGTTGCTTTGTATATACTACAAAACAAGACTACAAAGTGAAAATTATTAAAAAGAATATTGATAGCATGCCAAAGGGTAGCTTTAACAATCTTTAGACTATATACTTTTCTATTTTCATTTAGGTGTTTTTTTAACCATGCACTCCCCCCATTCACCACCATATTCCCAATTCACATAACTAGGGAAATCAAAGATGCCTACTTTCACTTACATATCATATTGAGCTTCTTAGTGGTAACATTATACTTGTTTCCCTATGCAGCTTTTTTGTCCTAGATTCCTTAGTATAAAATCATGCCTTTCCACCAAAATGTCAAGTTCTAAAACCTCTTATTCTACAAGTTATATTTTTGTGACATACCAAATATATGGTTTTAAGTAATGTGCATATTTAGTCGTATGTAGCACAGAGTTTAGGACTTCAGTTATAGGCAATGGTGGTTAGGTTTCATTTTTGCATAAGCATTAGATAGATGATTTATTATGTTATTATTTCCAACCTAACCAAGTGAATATTTTTTGGGAGAACCAGTGCCATATAGGCACCATTTTGGACAGAAGACGCTTATACATCCTAAAACCATCAAGTATTGTCTCCTAGATGTCAATATTTTTGGTAGGGAACATCTAAAGGCTATGGGCAAAGCCCCCAACTTCCTCAAGAGCATCCCCTTCCAAAAAGGAGGCAACCCCTTGCAGTCCCTAAGTCATTGTGAACTATAATGAAATGCAAGAGACACAACATTATTCCCATTCATTAAAGACCCAGTTTCCTCGGGAACGTCGCCTTCTAAAGAGGGGGAAGCCTCTAGTAGCCCCTAAGTCATTGTGAGTAAGGAAATGCATGAGACACAACATAGGGACGTTAACATGTCTGATATAAACTGATTATTCCTCCCATTGATGCAAGACCCATATTTAATCAGTAACATAATTTCAAGAGTCTAAAATAGCTTGACTAAAAATAACATATGTATATAGTTATATCCTACCCATACTAAGTTTTGGGATTATATACAAGAATAAAATCTTGCCATGGATAGTCCTACTATAAATTTTCTAAAATAAAATCATCTATCCAACGATTATGCTTGCAAATCAAGTTTCAAATAGATTGTGTAGAGAATTAATCCTCATTGCATAATCTGATTACTCACTTTTGAATCGTTGAGCTTTGTCTTAACCATGATAGTTCTCATATTTGATCCACAACCTTATTTTTATTAACTCCAAAATATTTCTTTCTTGTATCTATATTTTATTTAGATGTTAATTATTCCCATCTATAAATGGGAGAGATTATGGTGAAATATATAATTTTCTATTTTTTTAGAATGCGATAGTGTTGATTAGAGAGGATCAATTGTGCTAGTTTTTTTTCCTTGCAATACAAATAGCCTTACCCTATTTTCCAATGTGGATTAGTCAAACCTACAATGGGTAGGATGAAAGGAGTGGTTGGAGGAACAAAGTTCCATGACCAATTATATAATGCGCACTAGAAACATCGAATCATATTTTTAATTTCAGGGATAGGGAGGCTGGACCTTGGGCCTCCATGTCCACTTTTAGAGCGAACCAGTTGAAAATGGCCTCAATTATGGAGTCTCTATAGATTATGGTTGGGTGCACATTGGTTCACTTCCACCTAGAGGTTAAGCTATCTCCCACTCTTAATTTAAGAAACATCTTTGTAGACTCTATATTCTCTAGTCCACCTCATTCTATGCATACACTAGATGTGCTCATATCTCAAATCTACTGGAAATCCCCATTGAAGACATGCATGTGTCTACATAAATTGATACCTACTCAAGAATTGTGAAATATGAAGCCCTAGCATGTCATGTGGACTAGGTAACTAAATCCCAAAATGGGCATTACATTTTTACCTTTTTTCTAGTAACCTAGTATGTGTTATTGAGTACTATTTTATTATGCTAGTATGTTCAGAAGCATACATGTGGACTTCTATGAAGTAGATCAAGAAACCTTCCTGACATGAAATTTGTGTAGTTGACCTTCAAATCATCCATTTTATTTTTTGATGGCTTCTGCTCTTCACTTGATGGAAACTTCTCCAAAAGAGTTACTTCCACCAATTTAAAGATCTCCTCACTTGATAGATACTTCTCCCCCACATTTACATTGGCGAGAAAGGAATACAAATTATTTTTTTTTAACTGAGAGGAAATATCCTTAGCAACTATGATAAAATCAAGAGAAACTAGACATGACTCATATTCGAGTACAAAGTTTCCATTTTTGTAGCCAAGCAAAAAATAATAGGAAGCTTGACAAGGTCTGATTTTAGATGTATAAGGAATAACGCCTGAGCTTTCAACATCAAGCATGATTATAGATGATGACATTCTAAAAAGTTTGGTTCTTTAGAATCACATTCACTTTTAAAAATTTGTTTCTATTCCATCAAGGCCCGAAGCAACACCTGCCCCATTTGAAAGAAAGACTTTATGCAGAGCTAGACAACTCTAGACTACCTTTTCTGATGAAAAAAAAGAAACTATGGATTCTCCACGTATAAGAAGCCATGAAATTAGTGGACGGGCATTGTATGTAGATATTATTATTGTAACTAAAACTTTTAGTGCTCCCTTCAAGGAAAATGTGTCTTAGAAATATTTTCCACACAGGATTAAGGATGATTGTTCATAGTCTACTACAATAAACTCACTATTTTCGTTTGTTCCAAGCCCAACATATTGACCATGCCTATATATTATTTCCTGACAAATCTAGTGATTTTTTTAGATTCCAATATCATGGAACCAATTTTGTTTTCTATTCATTTCAAATTGAAATTTCAAAACCTGTATGCTTTCCATTAAAATCCCACTCATCACTTTAGCCTAGTATTATTTTATTTTTTGTCATAATTCCTCTTGATTTTAAGGCAGTCTAATTGATTCTCGATAAAAACAAAAAAATATGACTCATATTGAGGCCAAACCTAATCAAGCTCATCATTTCTATGTACCGAGAAGTCTAGAGTGGTTTGAAAAACTTTCATATGTACCTAGAAGATTATTACTAGGAAATCTTCCTGAGGTGTGGTTATGGATAAGTAGAGGAATAAATCTTTGTTTTTGAATGGTTGATGGTACATTGAGCTTGTTAATCCTCCCTTATCGCTCAATCTAGTTAAGTTTTTTCATGATCATTTCATTTTTTTGGTTGGATAGTCATTATAGATTGAACATGTCCACAGAAAAACCGAGTTGACCTAGGCAAGGAGGCCAATATTTTACCTCTACTGAGCTTTAATTTTTTTCCACAACCAACATGAACATGGTGTGTGCAATTTTAGATAGTCACTATCCTGACCACAGATAATTCATCATTGTGCTCTAATGCAATAGTACAATCTTTGACATGATATTTTTATCCACCATAATCTTCAATACGTAGGACTATTTTCTTAAGTTCTTCATTTCCCCCTATGTTATTTCAGTGATGATAGGTAGTAAGAACAAATTTAATGTTTGTCCCATCTACCTATTTCGCCCGAAAATATTCTAAGGTTCCACAAGATCAACAACTTGGTCATCAATGACAACACTAAATAACACCAATCACCTTACATTATTTTTTTCTTCAATTGTGATGTCACCAAAACCAAGCATTGAGGTGCAAGGCCTCCAAGATGATTGAATAGTGGAAATGCTCCGCCTAAATCAATGGGTCAATATCTCCTGTGCACATTCCACCATATATGAGCCCACCTTGCCATGTCACCCCATGGATTAAATCTCGAGAGTTCTCTACATACCTCCTTTTAAAATCACTATGGTAGAACCTTTGGGGTCATCCAATGATGGAAAATGCATGATGACCATTGATAGTCTTGAATACATCCAATTGCACCCCCATTCAAGGAACCTAGTTACATAGGCATATGAGGTTCAAGGTTTGTTTCCTCTGTGGCCTAGGGTTTAACTCCCATGCATTGGAAAAATTTAAATATTTTATAGGTATAATTTAATAGAGGTTTTTTCTCAGGTTGCCAAATCCATAACATAAGTGAATATGTTTGTCTCCCTTCAAGCTATCCCTTGTGAGCTTTTATGGTGGCTCAACCTGACTAGTTATCCATCCTGAGCTTCCATAAAGACTAAGTCCTTTGATCTTTGTATGTAAGGGTCTATGCAGG
>APFE030288886.1:3619-70516 GCA_000404065.3 Pinus taeda | reverse complement strand
TATATATACCCTATGCTATCCCTTCTAATATTTTTCTGAAGCTTCGGGCCCCCTTATGCCTCTACTTCAATACATATATATTTGCCTTTACATATTTTAATATTAAAACAAGGTTATCCCTCGTAAGCTTCCAAAATAAAAATTAAGGTCTGATGGCAAACATGTTTTTAGAATAGGCTTTCAATTTCCCTTTTTTTTATAGAGGTTTTCTTTTTCTTTTTCTTTCCATACAAAGGTATTTAGAAAATCTGTAGGCTTTGAGTGAACTCGAGAATAACCCATTCCTTAAGAAAAAAATAAAAAAATTAGCCTCTCATTTCTACACAAGATATAGGTCATTCCATACTATGATTTGGAGCAATCAAGCCCGAAATGCACTCCATTAATAGTAAATAGAAACTTCATACATTTATCCCTTAGTTATATGGAAAAAACTCTAAAAAATGCATGAGAAATTAGGAATCACATTCAACAAGTTCATGAACCAACATTACACAACAAAGCAATGCCATTTAGAGCTACATGTCAATTTCTACAAAAAAATATATTTAATTTCACGCCTCTCAGCTCAGAGCATCTTATTTATAATATATAAAAATGGAAAATTGAAGGTGGGACTTTAATTTTCAACCCAACCATAGAGCTATTGTAGCCAAAATAACTTATTACAGTCATTGTCAAGCTAGATCCATGATCTAATGGGTAAATATTTTTAGTGGATTCAGTAGGAGACCAAATTTTCATACACAAAGGATAGGGAATACATATAAAATCAGGTGGTTTATCAGCTAGTCAATCACAATATAATTTAAAACAATGGGTGGTTTATTAGTTTTGCCAAGTAGTCTAAGGATGCTTTATCATCCCACAAAAATGACCCAAGGTGGTTTATCATCTATCTCTCAATAAGTACTCTTCAACATGTGGTTTATCAACCCTTGACAACACCCTGAGTGGTTTCTCATTTATTGACTAGCAATAACTCATTCAGATTTCCTCAAAAACCTCTTGCACTTTTGGCCACAATTTCCTCTTTAAGGGAATCCCATTGCCTTAGCGCATATCTCTTCCCAACATTACTCACGAGCTTTACCAAGAAGGGGTTCAAGCGGACAATGTTGTCCATTTTCCTTTTTATGATTTCATCAAGGTTTCTCTTCATGTTCATGTTTGATTCTTCCTCTTCCTTTTCTTATTATTTACACCATAGAAATAATTAAAGGTGTCAGATAACCCCACCTAGTGTTATCCTTACTCTTCCCTCTTAGATCATGGATCTGTGGTCCCACTCTTCATGCCATTACATAAAGATATACTCATTTATAATATCAAGTATCATTAAATTACAAATGGGGGGAACATACCATGGGCGTCACAGATATAACATGTGAGCAACTAGATGTAAAGACTTCCTTCCTTCATGGTGAATTAGAGGAGAAGATTTATATGAAGCAACTTGAATATTTCAAAATAAAAGGTAATGAGAATCTAGTCTATAGATTGAAGAGAAGACTCTATGGGTTGAAACAAGCACCTAGCTAGTGATACAAAAAGATTGATTCATTCATGTTAATACATGGTTTTAAAAGACTAGAAGTTGATCATTATGTCTATATCAAGAATTATGGCCATGAAAGTTATATTATACGATTAATATATGTGGATGGATTGCTCATTATTAGGCATGACAATATAATGATTACCAATTTAAAAAATGATTTGGCTAACAAGTAAGTGATGATGTATTTGGGACCAACACATAAAATATTAAGAATGAAGATTATTTGTCATAGAAAGAAAAGAAATCTATGGATGTTGTTGTTCCTTGAAGATAACCTCTAGTTGTAAGAGGTCAATGCCCATGAATTCTATCAAAATTCATGAAAATTTTTAAATGATTGGTCAGAGAAGTATCATGAGGGATGGAATGAACATTCTAGTTTAGAAACTTACCACTTTCAAACAAAATGGTTGAGTCATTGAGGATTGCAGGACTTTAAATTTATGAGATGGAAGGAAGAAATTCATAAAAGATAAGATTAAAACTTGAGCCATATGGAATTCACTCTCTAAAACTTGAGAGTGAAATTAATGAAAGAAGAAAAGAAATTGAATGGATTTCTACAAAAGGTGGAGAACCCATTAATGTGTTTTACTTCAAACTACAGGTACCATTGGTGAAAAACTTTAACGTAGGTAACTTTGTAACTTGAAATTTTAATCTATTGCTACATACACCATTCCAAAAGAAGAAAGACATATCCTAAAATAGTAAAGACATTGAAGGAATATTGCATACCACAACTTGCTCAAATTTCGAATCAAACAGGTTTATATTGATCAACCTCTAAGAGATTTCTTCTTTACATATCAATTTTCAAATACAAAGTTCCCCAACTTCTGAACCCCTACACTCTTTTGGCTTTTCTCTTTAATTTCTTCCCCGAAATCTAATTGTTTAATAAATTATAAAATTGATTATTTTATAGCCATAAAACTATTTTGAAAAAGGTATTAATTAAATAAATAATAATGGGTTTTTGGAGTTAGAATAACCTGTTATATATACATTGTTCTACAATATGTAGATAGATAGATAGGTAGATAGATAGATAATAAACCCCTTTTCCATAAGTATCGTCTCCCCTCTAAACTTTGTAATAAATGTTGCAATACATAATTGAATGTTTAAGCAGAGACATAATAAAAGTATTATTTTGGGTTTTGGACCACCAAAAGTTATAATATAAAGTCTAGAATGTAGCGAAGGTGTGTGCGGGACCAACTTTTATAATGTCTATGTCAAAACCATCGTTGTTTTTAAGAAACCACAAAAAACTATGCATGGAACCCTAGTAGTCGTTTTGGAAATAATGGGGTAACCCTCGTATTGTATATTGGCTATGGATTTAGTGTACTAGTGGTTTATCAAACTATGCAAGTCAAGGACTCATTTATTGGTTAAACTCTAATGAAATCGAACCTCTTTATTCCATCAACTTGCATTGACCTCTGACCATAGACTGATATCAATCATTGATCTGGAGCTCACTACAACATGGGTCATTAATTTCTTTGAAAATAGGCTTGGACATCCATCCTTTTAGAATACATTGTTTCATTCCTTCAGTGATGGAAGTCTTTCCAACCTCTGGGTCACCGATGATAAAAGTATTATTTTTATTCTCCTTCAAAGGATTTAAATGCATTTTCAAATATCATTGTCATGACCTATAACAAGCTCAAGTTTCCCTTCTCTTGCTAATTGTGTTAAATCCATACCATACTTTTCCAGAGATTTGAATTTTCTTTCAAATATGAATTTCTTGACCAACAATCCTAAAGATGAATTTGGTTGTAGTATGGTAGTTAGTGTGTATGGTTCGATTTTGAACGATTTGGGAAGTTGTTGTTTCATATGCCAAAAATATACAGTTGCTACAGGGACTCAAAATCTTTACTCTTCCAAACCATCCTTCATGTTCAATTTCTTACAATTACTGAGATGGTCAAGATATAATTGGTTCCCTGATGTTCTGGTTTGTTTAATTTTGTCAATCATACAATTTTCATTTGACATCTTGCCACATTCCATATACATGTGATGCTCTATATCAAAGAATTGTGTGTCATCTTCTTTAGTTTCTAATGATTGTTGAACTGTTTCAATTTTATGTTTAAGAATATCAATAACATTAAGAAACATCTAAGAATCTTTGAGTGCTCTTGTTGATTCAATAGTGAATATAAAATTGTAATATTTAGCATTAATACTCTATTGACAGGCTAAAATGTACTACCAACAACTAGGGGTTCTCCTCGGTGTGAAGTCCTAATTAGACCTCACACTGTTTCGGATAGGAGCCCCATCTAGTATGTGGGTCTGACTACCACCATTAAAGTTTACGGTCTTGATTATAAAATGAGAAGTTGTTAGAGTGGGGACAAGGGAGAAATTCCCAAAGAGTGAAACAAAATGAGCCCAAGATTAACATATTGCATAAAGATGTACACACATCTTAGCAACAATAAGAAGAGGTATTCCATCAGAGTGATTAGTGAGATAAAACCCAATCAAAAATACAATAAAAAGGAACATGCTAGAAGTTAATTGCAAAAAAAATAACAATATATCACTGACATGGAAAGAAACTAAGTAAATATGGATTCTAAAGAAAAACATACATGCCACAATTATTAATCAGTTCATAACATATTGTGCATATGAAAGCACACATAAAAATATAGTGAAATATGATAGAGCCAATACAACCACCATGAGTAAGCATGGGAATTAGCGCCAATATGGAGAACATCTTATTGATTTTTCTGGAACTTCAAGTACATATCTTGCAGTTGGTCAAAACCCAATAGTGGAACATGGGATGCTCATACCTTTGCCCAATCCAAAACCCTAGTCTCACTACAACTCCACTACTAACTTCCAAGATCTAAGTGGATCCAGCTCTCAAGCATAAACTAGGTATCTAATCCTAGCCTCAACTCAATTGCTAAAGTCCTTTTAAATGAAGCATAAGGCACATTTATAGTGGTCATGTGACCATTCACCTACTGTGACCTTTGACCTTCCTTCATGCCCTTTCATCTACCCTCACGACTCTTGAGCTTACCCACTTCTTTCTCAAGCCAAAATGATTGTTACATGCCCAAATTAGTCCTATCATAGTTGATGATATAATGGTTGGTGATGTTTACATTACATTGAAGGAGAGATAGGGAATGATGTAGAGGTTTATTGGAAACCCTAGAATGTTTCTTTCACATATTTCGCAATGATGTGGATGTTTGGTCCTGGGACTGACTTGTTTTCTTTCCACTATGCTTTTCTTGCACTCATCAATCCTCTGGTGATGTTCCTTGGAGTTATTGAGAGGTTCTTGGAGCTTTTAAGGGACCATCTAGCTTACTAAAGGGGAACCCTAGCCGTGCAAGCTTCATGCCAAACCCTATTCCTTCTTCACAGACCAACATCTTACTTCCTCCCTTCTAAGGTTTTTGGTTGAGGCAACTTTAAGTAACCAATGAATGTGTGTCTTTGTCTTGATGTGTTATGGTTGCAACCCTTTGGGAAAAAATGCTCCATAATCCTCATAAGCTTGAAACATTCAAAAATTGGTAGCGAATATATATGAATGAGACATTCGCGCCCCATAATCCTACAAGGACATAATCATCATTTAAAACCCATGATAAACTTATGGCGATAAGAAAAGAAATAAAAAAATAAAAATAAATGAATTAAATTAATGAATGATTAATTTGAGGGGAAAGAAAGAATCAGTTTTCATGAGCGTTGGTGATGGGATGTTCATCATCATTCAAGTTTCTCCACAATGGTAAAATCAAATCATAGCTTCCCTTTTTTCATTGGATAAGGTCCAACAAAAAGTAGTCATCCTGTTATTGTGCCACTATGATTCTCAAATTCATAGTAGGCTATAGGAATCAACAATAGGAAACTACATTTTGAGCCATCTTCTAGCATATGGGAAATTCTCACCACATATAAATTCCTCATCTTCGAGATATGATGACCCAATCATAGATCCAACACCTTAGCACTAAGTAAACTGATCGCATTTAGAAGTTTGACTTAAATAAGGTGGACACAATCACGACTTAGAAGTCACATGGTCACATTTTGTTTGGAGTCGCAACTCTAGTGGCTAATCATACCTATGACCTCGTGACTTGATGGAGGAGCCGCTTGAAAACTAGTCGCATGATCACACTTTCCTCGAGGCTAGCTTGAGGTGCGACACAATGACCTGGGTGGAAGTGAAACTGCCTAGAGGTCACCCGGTTGTAATACGGTGCAGGTCACATATTTTGGTTTCTTCCTTAAGCATTTGGTAGGTGACCCAGTGACCTCAGAAAGATCGTGATTTACTGAAGGTCATGTAGTCACAATTTTCAGCTCTAGTGAGACATCGTCATGACCTCACAGTGAAACTTTGTGATTTTGGGAAAAACTTTTGCAGGACTGGTCACAAATAAAAAAATGTGCATTTCTGATGCATCCTGCTCTTTCGTGTGTTTCTAAATATGGTTGTCTCAAGCCTAGGACACTGTGAAACTTTTGAACCATTGTATCAGTGATTTCCTTTATCCAAGCCTTTGCATGTAGTCAGCCCCATCATCATAAGGTGTCATTATACAGTAACTAGTCTATTGACGTGTTGTTGTATCATAAGGATTCAATGCATGGTTCCTTTTACACATAATCTTGTCAACCATTGAACACAAGTCGAGGATTGTTTAGTTCATGGGATCAATATGTTGAAGGATTAGGACATGTTGCATTTTCAATGATGAGTACCTATTCACAAATCTGAAATATAACATTTGGAGGTAGAAGCAGGTTTGTCGTTCATTTGAACTTAGGTTGGTTATGCTTGATTGGCGAAATATCCATGTGTATGAGTTGAAATTTTTCTTCGACACATTTTGTTATGCATGAGAAGAGTTACAATTCTCAGTCACTCATGTGATATCATATGGCTTTCCCTCTCTTCATTCTTGGTCATGAAGATGCCAAAACCACTAACACCTCAATGCTCTTTGTACCACATCATTTCCACCGTAGGTCAATAATCCAACTCAGCACCTTCTTGCATAACTTGATGAGGTTGATGTTTATTTTATTAATTTTTTAAAATTAATTTACTAAGTGATGCCCTTGTCCTATAAAAACAAAATATTGCTTAATGGCATCCCGCATTATTAACATGTGTGCCAATAAAATGATTTAAATTCTTTCGCGGAAGTGCATCAACAATGAATTACTAGGGGATACACTAATTATGATATTAGATACATTTTATTTGGATGTGTAATCATCCACTATCCCTACAATACGTTGATCATCAAAAATTTAATGTTTTATGCCTCTTTCACCATCGTATTTGCCATGGGTCAATGTTATGCCTAAGAGCAAGTTGATGAAGCTAGAGAGATACCTTCTCAATATATGGTCTGCATTGATTAGTGTGTACCAAGTCTCCTTGACCTAACATTGTTTTCCCTAAATTCATACACTTGGATTATGATTTTTCCAACAACCAAGTTGATGGGAGTATTCGTATGTCTTTGTAGAGAATATTTTGAAATGTAAACCCTTTAATCTCCTCGATGTAATGTGTCCCAATTCAAACCCAATGCTTAGTCTAGAATGATGAACAAACCTTTAGCATTGTTAACATGACCGTTTAAACCTCTTGAATTGTGCCCTGATCGCTACCTCATAAATACTATTGTTTCCCTTATATTCTATGCTCATTCATGACCCCTTCATAACTTATCTAATATGTGGTCAACCATTCACCTTTAGCGTGCTCATAAAAGTAGGTTTTTAATGTAGATATCTCATGAGTATTGGTCATTATCAATGACCTAGATACTTCATTCTTCATATGCAAGACATTCCATCGTGATCTTAGTGAGATGACACAAAACCTCCTCTATTGTCAAGCCTACATGTACAAAGGTAATATTAGATGTTCATAATATTATATGTCACAAGGAAAATTCTTTGCACACTTAAATTTTAATACGTACAAGCACAATGAACATGGGGTTAGGTCTTAAAATTGTTTTCATACAAATGTTAGAGGTGTTTTGAATGAGGACATAAATACCACTAATGTAAACGACCTTCCTACAAGCATGATAAATTTGTGCATGTGTGTTATCCAAGGATTTAATCTTGGGTATGTGAATGACACTTTCTCAAATGTATCAAACCCCTTAGCATGTGAATTGGCTCAATTTCAATAATGAATCTGTAGTTTTCATGCCTAGGACTGAAGTTATGATTGCATCTTAGAGAGGGAAGAGATTAAGGTTATAATTTGGAAATCACGAAAAATCCCTGCAACCCTGTTGTAGCCAAGAAGATGTTATGGTGTGTTGTCAATGCCATATTAAACAAGGTTGGGGCTTTATTCAACGATCCAAGGTTTCAAGCATGCAAGATGAGGATAATGATACGAAAACCTTAATGCATTTGGAAGGGACAAGGATGATGGTGGAGCGAAGTCGTCGACAAGAGTTATTCCCATAAACCCTAATACTACTGATATGATAATGCTCAAGGGTAAATCCCAAAGAATAAAGATAACAGTAAAAATGAGCATTAATAGGGTTTTTTTAGGAATAGTTCAAGGATAAGTTGACTGGTTGAAGGTTCGAATGTAACCCTAAACTATTGAAGCAACGATTGGGGGACCTAAAATTTTGGATATGCCCAAAAAATTTGGGTGGTGTTGTAATGGCTACAACAATTAGCAAACCATTGGTATAATCCAGTATCTCTGGAAACATCCCTGTAATAGTTCGAGTCTAGACAATGATGAAAAGGAATATTAAATAGTCACTGTGTGTATCTCATATTTTTCCTCGATCTTTGCAGATATGTCTTCCCTTTGTGTCTCATCTAGGTCCTACTAGTTAGTAGACACCTAATTAGAATTTCATGCATGCCAGTAGTTGATGATGATGCAAAGAATGAGACAGAGGGATTATTGTATTCATAATTTTTAAAAATAGGTTTTTGGTGTTGCTCTACTGCTAGTAGGCCTAGATAGTACCCTGACAAAGTCACTCCAAGAAATCACACATTGCTCCACTGCCAACGAGCCTGGTTAGTACCCCGACGGATTCATTGTATTACCTCTCTATGTAGGAAGCCTTTCTCGATCCTTTGCCCTCTATTTAATTTCATTTTCTTTCATGCATGTATTTTCACTTGCTACTAGGCATTCATTGCACTAGAGTAGAGGAGGGATACCGACTTATTTTATGAGCAATAGAGGTTGTTTCTTGTTTTAAAAAAACTAAAACATATATTGCTTTAGGCTTTCCTTCATGCCAAGCTTCAATATCTCATCTCCAGTTATCCAGTGAACAATGAAAACAAGTCATAGAAACAATCAAGACCATAACGAGCACAAGGTACACGTTATGGGTATAGGCCATTCAAACTAATTAGGGCTCCTAATAAGCAATTCATTCTTATTTTCCTTGTCAATAAGTTAGAATCATAGGAGAGATATCTCATATGTAACTTTGATGGTTTTTTCTAAAAGAACATGCCTCTTGGAACGATTACAACCACACATGATCATTAGGGTTATGGTTTAAGTATTAGGGAAAGCATGACCATGTAACAGCCTTAAGGTGTCATCACATGTGAGGAGGCTATATTTGAGCATGTGCAAACAAGTGTGAGAAAGCTATTCACAATACCAAAGGTTCAAAAGAATCATGTTCATGAAGGCTCATGCAGTGTTATGCAACATATAGGGAATTTCTAGGCTAGGTCAAGGTAAGTGTATGCCAAGCAAGAATAAATATGCATGATGTAATGTTATGTGTAGAATAAATCATCTAATTGCAATTAAAAGACTAATGCAATGCACATGCAAGGACATGAGTGCAAGCTAGTCAAAAATCAAAATGTAGGAAACTAAACTACCTAGAGTAAAAAAAACATAACAAATTCAAACTATAAATAAAATTATAAGGAGAAAACCTAAATAAGTAAATTAATAAGAAAAACATAAAACCTAACTAGTGTAAAACCTAAACCATAATTTAACTAGAGAGGAGGTTTGGTCATGTGAAATAAAACTTCCAATGTAGCCACGGCAACAATTCCTGGGCTCCAAAAAAAAATATGACAACAATTAGAATCACTAAAAAGAGTTGTGCAAAAGCCAAAATTCTTAACTATAAAACATATGGAATAGAAAGAAAGTCACATCTACTTATAGGGAAACGTACCAAAAATTATGATTCATGGAAAACTATAATCCAATCCTGGACAATGGAGTCACAAAATTGAAAATTATAATCATCCAGCCATGACATACATCCATTCATGCTTAACCCTAAATCGCGTCTAAGTGAGGCAAGATGTTGACAGCTAGCTGAGAAATCTGCCAAATAAGATCCTTATGTCCAATCAACAACCCTATCATGATATAGAGGATGATAAACTTGATGACTTTGAACAAAGTGACTATTGCCAGGTGTAACTGGGATACCTAAGGTGTTGGGAAAGGGTCCTTGGGGTCAGTTTGGCTTAGTTTAATAAATTTTGAATAGAATGCTGTAAAAAATGCAAATTCTCTACAAAATATGGAAGCCTAACATGTAGCTAAGTACGAGTCAAAGGGGATTTAGCCCCTTATATGGGTAGGTTATAGGTTGGTTTTGAGACTCACCCATAGGCTGTGGGCCACGGCATTGTAAGCAACAATTCTATATATAGATGAGTCATAGCGAGTTTAGAAAAATAACTAAGATAAAAGACTATTGTTTTGGGCAAGTGATCAGGTGGGAAAGCTTTCTTTCCTATACTTGGGTGAAAAGGAAAGGATCTTAGAGCTGAGTGCATGGAGAACTTGGTTATGTAGATACCTTGATGTTTGGGGCTACACAAAGTGGGAGATTCTTTAGAAGAAATGAAGGATTAACCTGAGAATATAGTTCGCTCATTGAACCCCCTTCAATTGACAACAAAGGGATGGTGCTGACTACTCCATGAAGTGAAATTCAGTTAATTAAGCAGGGTATCCTGAGGATACCTCAGCCATCTACTCCACCTCCACCTCCACCTTCTCTACCATTCAACATGGTGAATGCAATGAAGATGCCAATTTTTAAAGGGGTAGGGAATGAAGATCCTAAACAATTCTAGTTTGTTGTAGGCACTGCATGGATGGAACAACAGATTACAAATGATAACATCAAGAAGGCACAATTAGTCACCACCTTACAATATCAAGAACTAACATGGTACATCGTGTACTACTCTAATAACCCCAATGCAATGTTGGAAGAGACCCAACGATCTCTGAACAAGGAGTTTAGGAAGCCTAAGTCAAAGGAAAAAATGGTGACTAAGTTTAAATAAATTCAACAAAAGGTAGATGAGACACCTTGGGATTTTGATCAAAGGTTGAAATTCCTGATCATGCAGGCCAATATGGTGAATATAGTTTCCTACCGTTGCGACCAGTATATACCCTTGCTCTTGTTTCACTTAAGAGCAAGTTTAGAAAAATAACTAAGATAGAATATTATTTTTTTAGACAAGTGCTAAAGCAAGAAAGCTTTGTTTCCTATACTTAGGTGAAAGGGGAAGGATTTTACATCTAAGTGCATAGATACCTTGGCAATTCTGCAGCTGACTACGTGGGCCCCTGTAACTGGGTGCGCAGGGTAGAAGAGTGTATAATTTGAATGTTGAATCTAATAAAGACTGATTTTAGACCAAATACATTTCATCTATGTCTTATTCTTAATTTTGTTCAAGTTATGCTTTATCACTCAATGATATGCATTCTATGAAATAAAGTGTAGTTGTTGTGCGAATATGTAAGATCTTTAATATATATGCCTAAACTAAGTAATAATATGTTTTCGCGAAGGTAGTGATTAAATATGTTATGATAAATGTTCGAAGTGGGTATATTTGCATGAAGATAGATCTAGGGTTAGTTATTACTACATGAAAGTTGTTAGTTGGCTTCTTTTAGGTCTATAGAGTCTGATTGCAAACCTTCGTGAAGGTCTAAGAGCAATTTCAAAGAGTTGAAGTCATGGACCATGTTAGGCCCCTATACTACTAGTGTAACCCCTTATTGTTGTTAGTACAACCCCCTTATTATATTGGTGTACCCATGTAGTGCCCATACTATTACTATTGTGCCCCATAGAAGCCCACTATTGTTATTATTGTGCCCTTACATTATTATTATTATGTCGGCTTTGATTATATTATGACTCCTTAGACTCCTATATATAGAAAGGATGTCTTGTCATTTGTATCATCCAAGAATTGTTCATTTATGTAACGTAAAGGAGTTTTCCCTCTCGAAGAGGCTAAATTCTAAGGTGTTGATCTATCTTTTCTATCATTTTCTTGAACTGGTTTCATAATAGACCATGGGAAGACAAACAGTTGCGCAAAGTCAGATCTGAGCTACAAGGGCTTCATATTACTTATCACGTGATCTAGGGATGCAAAAACCTGGTTCTAGCATCCCCCAATGCTGCTACGAGTGAGACTGTAGCTTCCACTATGTAGGGTGTTTCCGAAAGGGACAACAGTTAGCATTTTGTTGGTTGGCATGATTACGTATGAACCTGGGTCAGGGCCCCTTAAGCCAACATGAGGATTCAAGTGTAGAAACACTAATTTCAGAAACCCTATTTTGAATTTGTCCATGGATTTCATCTAGGGGATGAGGACCTGACATAACCATTAGTAGAAGCTGAAGTGCCTCACCATCCTGAAAAATATCTGAACCTTCAAACGAAAAGTCATAAAATATCAATAGCTTCGAAAGATTGACAAGTGAATGCATATGGTCATCATTACCTCTGTCAATAAGGCTATTAGTGGAAAGATTGTTGATTGGATCAGAGGTGTGAATATTGATAGATTGGCAGTTCAACAGATCAGATTTTTTAGATTCCCAAGAATGAATTTATTCAAACAGAAGAGTCTCGAGCAAAGTAGAAGTTAGGCAATTGGCACCTTCCCATAGAGGGTATTGGAGAACATCATCTCATTGAATACATTCACAAATTGTATTGGCTAGGGAAGAGTCAAAAATATTTGAGAGAATGGCCAAACTACTCCCTTCAGAAAACAAATTAGGGTATAGAGGTTGACGCATATGATCTAACAAGGGGTGGAAAAATTCGCTCATAGAAACATCACTCGAGTCACAAGTTTTTTAAGGTGATCTCGCATCCATCAAGATAATGCCAAGAGGAGAATAGTGTGCAGAAACCTTAATTTGATTTGGTTCAAGGGTCTCATTAGGAACGTGAGAACTTGATATAACCATCAGCGGAAGTTGAAGTGTCTCAACTTTCTGATGAGTTCCCAAACATTCAAAAGGTGAATCATCAAATTTTGGTGGCTTCATAGTGTCAACACATGGGTATGAATGACCATCACCATAGGTGTGAGTGAATATGTTTTTAGTATAATGAAATCGTTGAAGCCACCAATTTGATCAAGTTGGGTATCTAACACATAAGGTTCTTCTTGGATTGAGAGAGAAGAGGAATTAATGAGAGATAAATCTTGAGTTGGGTGAGATGTAAGGCCTTCTTCTTCATTTGTTAAAGACTGTGGGTGGAAAAGATTGGTAACAAGAGATTCAAGATGCTCAATACTATGACTGTGAAACAACACCCCCATGTACATGATTTCCATCAACATGAGTAGGATAAATATATGAGTATTTGTAGAAATCTTTGGTGTAGTATATGCATGAATCAAATCAAGGTACCCTGGGTAAAAAGGGTTAGATGAAAGGGCACCAATCACACCAAGACTCACATCCTACACAAAAGGATTTACATATATGTGATAGTTCGTGGATTTGATAAGAGAGTCAACCTTACTTGAGACAAGGCTCAAGTCATTGCTGACAAGTGAATGAAATTTGGGAATAGACTGAGAAATGTGTTCAATGGACTCTATCTGGGTTCCATCAATAGGAAGAGATGCTATATCAACATAATTTCTAGATTCAAGATCAAAAGGATGTACAAAAGTTTTGGAGTCAAGACCATTCGATTCATTTCCCATAAAGAACTTTTCATCGTCTGATCCATTTACAGCCAAAATCTTATTATGTAACAAATCAGGAGGATGATGAGAAATACCACAAGCAATAGTTTCCTCCTTAGAGGCTTGAAGCTATTCCAGATTCCAAGAGATAGGCAGAACAAGATTAGGGGTAAAACTTGGGCAGCTTGTAATTTGCTGATTATCATGATACTCACAAGAGTCAGGACTTGTTTCAGATGGAAGGTGTTGTAGAGAAACGAAAACCAACCATTGAAAATTTTCACTCAAATACACCTAGTCGACATCTCTTTCAAAGAATTCAAAACATATATGGACAAATCTAAAACAAAAATATTCTAGAAATTATTCAGGTTTCACTCTAAGATCATTTATCCTTCTAAACACATCTTCATAATCATACCTATGCAATGCTTGTCAGAGCTTACCGATGAGTTGCGTGAACAAGTGAATAGAAGCCACTAGTAATGTGTGGCACCCATTGTTTGAAATAACCTTCAAGGGTGAGGTGGAAGAGCACACAATTCAACTCCTCATCATTAATCTCGTAAGATTTTCAAAACTTAAGGAAACCAAAAATGTGCTCAGTCAAGGATGTTCAATCCTCATCCTCAAACTTTAACTAAGACAAGCGATAGAGATGCTCATTAGGGATTGAACATTGAAAAATGGACAAACAGATAAACACCCAAAGAGAAAGATTCGGGATAGATCCATTTCTTGATATGAGACAAAACTATAGGCTCCAAGGGCTCAACTTGTCATTTGGCCCTCCTTCTACCACCAATTTATTTACAGGCTGAAATGTACAACCAACCACTGAGGGGTCTCCTCGGTGTGAAGTCCCAATTCGACCTTAGACCGTTTTGGATAGGAGACCCATTCCGTATGTGGGCCTGACCGCCACCATGAAAGTTTCTGTTTTTAATTATCAAATGAGAAGGTGTTAGATTGGGGACGGGGGTGAAATTCCCATATAGTGAAACAAAATCAGCCCAAAATTGACATATTGCAGAAACAGGCACACACAAGCCCTACTAACAATAAGATGAGGTATGCCATGAGAGGGGTCAATGAGCTGAAACCCTGTTATACATGCAATAAATGGGTACATGCCAAATGTTAATTGCAAAACAGTTCACAATTGATCACTTGCATGGAAGAAACAAAGTAAACATGCATTCAAAAGAAAAATGTACATGCCACAACTATGAATCAGTTCATAACATATTGCACATATGAAAGCACACATACAAATATAGTGAAGTATCAAAGAGACAATACAACCACCATGAGTAAGCATGAGAATCAGTTCCATAGATGGAGAAAATATTATCAATGTTGCTAGAACTTCAAGTACATATCTTACAATTGCTCAAAACCCAATAGTGGAACATGGGCTGCTCATACAAATTCCCAATGAAAAACCCTAGCCTCATTGTAACTCCACTCTACTAACTTTCAAGAGTTGAGTGGCTCTGTCTCTCAAGCATAAACCAGTTATCTAATCCCAGCTTCAACTCAAGTGCTGAAGTACTTTTAACTAAGGCATGAGGGCACATTTGTAGAGGTCACATGACCGTTCACCTACCATGACCTTTGACCTTCCCTCATGCTGTTTCAGCTACCCTCATGACTCTTGAGCTTACCCACTTGTTTCTCAAGCCAAGATGATTTTTACATGCCCACATCTGTTCTATCATAGTCTCTTACAAAATGGTGGGCAACGTTTACATTATGATGAACGAGATAGAGGGAAGGATGCAGAAGGTTATTGGAAACCCTATAATTCTTATTTCCCATATGTTGCAACAATGTGGATGTTTGGTCCTAGGACTGACTTTCTTTCTTGCTACTATGCTTCGCTTGCATTCATCAATCCTCTAGTGATGTGCCTTGGAGTTTATTGAGAGGTTCTTGGAGCTTTTAAGGGACCATCTCACTTGCTAAAGGGGAACCCTAGCCATGCAATATTCATGAAAAACCCTATCCTTCTGCATATACCAACATCTTGGTTTCTCCTTCCTAACTTTTGTGGTTGAGACAACTCTAAGTAACCAATGAATGTGTGGTTTTCCTTGATGTGCTACGGTCACAACCCTTTGGGACAAAATGCTCCATAACCATAATAAGATTGAATCATTCTTTAACTGGTAGGGAATCTATCTGACTGAGACATTCATGCCCCATAACCATACAAAGACATAATCATTAATTAAAACCAACAATAAACTTAAGGAAATAAGACAAGAAAAAAAAAATGAAATAAATTAATGAATAATCAATTTGAGCAGAAGAAAGAGTTAGTTTTCACGAGCGTTGGTGATGGGTTGTTCTTTATAATTCAAGTTTCTCCACAACATTAAACTCAAATCATAGCTTCCATTTTTTCCTTGGATAAGGTCCACCAAAAAGTAGCCGTCCAGTTATTGTGCCACTATGACTCTTGAATTCACAACAGGATATAGGAATCAACAACGGGAAACTAAATTTTGAGTCATATTCTAACATCTCGGATATTCCCACTCACATATCTTCCTCATCTTTGAGATTTGATGACCTAATCATAGATCCAGCACCTTGGCATTAAGTAAACTGATGGCATTTAGAAGTGTGACTTAAATAAGGTGGACAAAATCACAACTTAGAAGTCACATAGTTGCATTTTATTTGAAGTTGGAACTCCAGTGGCTAACCATGTCTGCGACTTCTTGAGTTGATGGAGGAGCCACTTGAAAACTTGTCACATGGTCACATTTTCCTGGAGGCTAGCTTGAGGTGTGACCCAGCAACTTCAGTCGAAGTGTGACTGCCTAGAGGCTTCCTGGTCGCAATATGGTCCAAGTCACATATTTTGGTTTCTACCTTAAGGATTTGGTGGGTGACCCAATGACCTGGGTGGAAGCCTGATTCTGAAGGTCTTTTGGTCACAATTTTCACCTAAGTTGAGACATCATAATGAGCTCAAAGTGAGATTTTGTGATTTTGGGAGGCAGTGTTTACAGGACTAGTCAAAAATAAAAAATGCACATTTCTGATGTATCTTGCTCTTTCATGTGTTCCTAAATGTGGTTATGAGTTATAACCTTAAGCTTGGGACACTGAAGCTTTTGAAGAATTGTATTAGTGATTTCCTTTATCTGAGCCTTTGCATGTAGTTAGCCCCATAGTCATAATGCGTCATTAGACATTGACTAGTCTATCGATGTGTTGTTGTATCATAATGATTCAATGCATGGTTCCTTTTACGCATAATACTGTCAAGCATTGAACACAAGCTGATGATCGTTTAAGTCATGGGAGTGCTACCCTGAAGTATTAGGATGCATTCACTTTTCAGTGATGAATACCTACTGACAAATCTGAAATACAAATTTTAGAGCTAGAAACAAGTTCGCCAGGCATTTGAACTCGGCTTGGTTATGCTTGACCAGTGGTAGATCCCTATGTATCACTTTAAAGTTTTCTTCGATAGGTTTTCTTATGCATCAAAAAAGTTATAATTCTCATTTACTCATGTGATATCATAGGGCTACCCCTATCTACATTCTTGGGCATGAATATACCAAAACCACTATGCTCTGCGTACCACATCGTTTCCATAGTAGGTCAAGAATCCAACTCAGTGCCTTCTTGCATAACCTGACGAGGTTGATGTTTATTTTATTAACTTTTTGAAATTAATTTCCCAAGTGATGCCCCTTTCCTCAAGAAACAACATATTGCTTAATGGCATCCCACGTCATTAATATGTGTGCCAATAAGATGCTTTCAATTCTTTCACGAAAGTTCATCAACAATGGATGGCTAGTGGATAACACTAATTCCAATATTATAAACATGTTATTTGGATGGGGAACCAACCACTATCCCTACAATACGTTGATCAGCAAAACTTTGATGTTTTAGGCCTCTTTCATGATCATATTTTCCATGGCTCAATGTTATGCCTAAGAGAAAATTCGTGAAGCTAGAGAGACCGCTTCTCAATATATGATCTGCATCAACTGGTGTGTATCAAGTCTCTTTTACCCAAGCTCCTTTTACCTAAATTCATACTCTTGGATTGTGGGATGGCCAACAACAAAGATGATGGGAGTATTTGTATGTCTTTGTATAGAATATTTTGAAATGTGAGCCCTTTAATCTCCTTGATGTAATACATCCCAATTCAAATCTAGTTCTTAGTGTGAAAGGATGAACAAAATTTATCATTGTTAAGATGGCCCTTTAAAACTATGAAATTACACCCTTGTCACTACCTCATAAATACTAGTGTGCCCCTTCTATTATATTCTCATTGATGACCCCTTCATGACTTATCTAGTATGTCGTCAACCATACACCTTCAACGTTCTCATAAAAGTAGTTTTTCAATGTAGAGATCTCATGGGTTTTGATCATTAGTGATGACCTAGATACTTCATTCTTCATATGAAAGAGGCATTATCGTGATCTCAGTGAGATGACACAAAACCTCCTTTATTGTCGAGACTACATGTATAAAGGTAATATTAGATGTTGGTAATATTATATGTCACAAGGAAACATCTTCTTATACATGACGCCAAAGGTAGCGTCTCATTTTTACTGAAAATTGTTTGGTTGTGAGCCAAAAACCATCTCAAGAAGCCTTGAAACATAAATTTCAATCAATATTGTTTCCTTGAGATTGAAATTTAAACTTTCAATTGTATTCCTTTCCACTTGTAAACGAAGGGTTTCTTTTTTATGTCCATCGACTTTTTCCTTTCAATTATTTATTTTCTGATTCAAAATGGGTTTTGTTCTTGTGTGTCTCCTCTAATCTAACCTTAGCGTTCATCCATTCTTTGATGCTTCTCTATAATTCATCTCTCATTTTTTTATTCTTTCTTTCAGAGGGGATATTGGGCTAAAAATTGTTTCAGCTTTAACTCCTCCATTGTTCTTTTTTTAACATATCCTGAATACCACACATCATTTTCATATGATGACATTATTGTGTAAACAAATAGAGAATTTTCATGGTGGGAAAGAAGGTAAGCATAGCTTGTGGAACTTTCTTCTATAAGTGCCCCAATCTTCCTTTACAATTCCCATCTCAAATAAATTCTTGCCTTGGCCCTGTTGCAAAACTGAGAAAACTTTAATTTCATTTCCTTACTGGAATTTGTTTTGAAATGCCTTCAAAATTTTAACTTTGCAGGATTCCGCTACAACATATGCTCCAACTAGGGACAATATTTTGCTTGTGAGACACTGAGGACTACATACTAGGTACCTTCTCTATTGGGCTATGGAGTCAAATTTATTCATTTTTAACCTACAATCGACTTTGAAACCCTGAAATATGAAATTTCCTTAAACACTTTATTTTCGAAGATATCTTGTCCTCATTCATAAATTGAAACACTGTAACAAAAATTTTTGCAACTATAATTTAAAAGCTCTGTTGTTGAGCTTATTTATGTACATCAACTACTATTTACAAACCCACTAATTTACGTTAAGTGAAATCAAATTTCCAGTGGTACCATGATAACATTTGGATGCTTTATCTTATGCCAAATTCTTTTTGAGCCTTTAAAATAGACATGAAAAACTCATTAATAGGAGTTGTTGTACACTTAGTAAAAAATATCAATCAAAAAATGTAGATCATTTTTGGGCTTCGAATATACTCCATATATTTTGCTATATGATCGCAAAAAGAATGAGGAAAATTATCTTCTTGATTAGCAAGTTTTTGTATCAGCAACAAGTGACACACAACTTCACCCTTTTCTTTTGATTCTATACCAACTTGTTTTATTTCAGGGGCACTAATTTATTTTTGTGATTGTCTTTATCACGTGCTTGTACCTTATTCTTTATCTATATCATATGAACCATAGATACGCTCACCTTCAAAATGCACAAAATAAGACCATTGAGGATTAATTTGCAACTCGATAATTTTTGTTTTTTCTTCACTACCGAGAAGTGGTTCATGATGCAAGTTTGAAATTTTATTATGTTCAGTGCTCTCTTTATCAATTTTAAACAGACTTAGTGAATCCTTTGTTTGCGGAGATGCTAAAGAATAGTATCCTTCTAATTTTCATGTATCTTCCTCAAATTCCTCTACCTTTGGTTCATGATAACTAGATCCAAGAAAATTTGATCCTTTTATACAATCTAATAAAAGAAAACAAAGCTTTAGAAATACACTTGCAAAAACTTTTTTTCACTTACCACACACTTCTGCTAAGAAAACATTAGTCTGAAAAAAAAAAAAAAAAAAAAAAAAAAAAAAAAAAAAAAAAAAAAAATTGGAGAATCGCCCACATGCCCTCTCTTCAACAACTTGAATGATGTGATAATTTTATGACAAGGATCAAATTATTTTTACAAAATGAGCATGTGAAATCAATATGTGCTAAATTAGCTTTAATAAAACTTTAATTAAATCCATTCATATGTTCATAAGTAGAAAAATTGTCTTCTACATGTATAATGTCATCTTGCTGATAATTTTTTTTTGAATCTTTGGGAATAGAAAAATCTAATTGACTAGTTACGATATCATAGTGAAGACTCACATTTGACCTTTGTTGTATACATTTTTCTTCGTACTAGTCTACAACCAAATTTAGACACTAATTTTTACTTGGAATTTTCCCAGAATCCCACAGATTATTTTTTTTTATCTCCTTAGAATTAAGAAAAACATTCTCCAAGGTTGCAAGTTTCCTCTTCTTGAGATAAAATTCCAAATCAGGATTATGAGCTACTGAGTAATATAACATGGAAATAGCTTCAAAAGGATGAATTTATTGTGGCATATTGAGATAAAAATATTGAAATCTTCTATTGAATCTTGTAACAGTCTCATTGTTTTTCCTCCACATAGTATATAGATATGAAAGATATTAATCATGTGACCTATGTTCACCACAATAACTTCAAGAAAACATCTTGAAAATTTTACCATCAATTAATTGAATAACTAGTAGCCTTAAGGTTTTAAAAGTTTCTTTAATTCTAGAAAGAACTTCAATAGGCTAATTGGAAGGCACAACAATGATTTTCAGAGAAGGTGAATCAATATTTTGATGTACACATTGGAATGAGTGGTTATTTTCATGAGGGATTGTAATGAGAACATGATTTTTATCATTTTATTTAGAGGAACAAATGGAATCAAGATTTAAAATACAAGAGGAAGACAACTCTTCCTGTTTCAGAGAAGAATTTCCACCTAAGGGTTTGGAAATCTCTGAGTATACGAGACAGGAAATAATCCTCTTGATATGTAAGGGAAAATAGACCACAACACTGATAAAAAGAAAATAATTTCCTTGAAATACCTCAAAATATGATACCTAGTCTTTCAATGATGGTTCTTCATTTTCTTGTTAGCAAGATTCAATATCTAGTAAAATATTTGGTAGTGAAATTGTGAGATAAATCATTAAGAGACAATATTTGATATCTAAATCTTGTTCAAAATCAATAAATAGATATTTATACATATGGCAATATATCTTGGTTCATTCCATCCCCAAAAATGGCACCAATTAAAGTTGTTTCCTGGAGAAAACCCGTGGTTATAATAGGTCAATGCCTAGGACATCTATCAAAATTGATGAAAATTTTAAATTATTAGTCATACCAAGATCACAAGCGATGCAACAAACATTCTACTTTAGAAACTTATCATTTTTAACTAGAATGGTCAATTCATTGAGGATTGAAAGCCTTTAAATTTATGAGATGAAAGGAAGAATTTCAAGAAAGACAGGATTAAAACTTGAGCCAGATGGAATTCAAGCTCTAAAACCTAAGAATGAAATTATTGAAAGAGGTAGAAAAAGTGAATGGATTTCTGGAAAAGGTGGAGCACCTATTAAGGTGTTATAATTCAAACTACAAGTACATGGTGAAAACCTATAACTTAAGAAAATTTGTAATTTGAAATATGAACCTACTACTAGATACGCCATCCCAACAAAAGAAAAACATATCCTACACATATCATCAAACAGTAAATGCATAATGCATACCACAACTTATTCAAAATTGTAATTAGATAGGTTTATATTGATTAGTATATAGATATCCTCATTACATATCAATTTCCAACTTCAAAATTCCCCAACTTCTGAGCCCCTACTCTCTTTTGGTTTCTCTTTTATCTATGCCCCCAAAGATAATTTTTTTAATCAATTGCCAAAACTAATATTTAATAGTTATAAAAAATATTTTGAAAAGGCATAATGAAAAAAAATAGTAATGGGTCCTTAGAGTTAAAATAACTCATTATAAATGCGTCATTCTACAATATTTATTTATATATATATTATATTATATATATATTATAATTATATATAATATATATATATATATTATATTTATATATTATATATATATATATATATATATATATATATATTATAGATTAATTTATATATATATATATATATGATAGGTCACTATAATACTAGTGATTACCCCATTATATTGTAGTTGTATCCCTTATTAATATTGTTGTGCCCCTATTGTCCCCATATTGTTATTACTGTGCCCCATAGAATCCCTCTATTGTTATTTTTGTGGCTTTATATTATTATTGTTAGGTCGGCTGGGGTATATTGTGACTCCTTAGACTCCTATATATAGAAAGGAGGTTTTGTCATTTGAATCATCCAAGAATTGTTCATTTATGTAATGTAAAGGAGGTTGCCCCATCGAAGAGTCTAAATTCTAAGGCGTTGATCTATCTTTTCGATCTTTTTCTTGAGCTGGTTTCATAACATTTGGTACCAAAGCTTTGGATTCTAGGGTTTCACTGCTCCAAATAGGTCATCGTGGAATTTTCACTATAACTATTTTTATGTGACATTTCAAATGCTAAAAACAAAACCCATTTGAGAAGAAATTGTGTTGAATCTCAGGTCTGAATTTCGTAACTTTTCACACTATATTCGCAGAGATATGATATGAGGAAGTTGGTCTTTTTGCAGACTCCTAAATTGCATTCCAAACAGGTGACCTGGGGAAAATCATCATAACTTTCGCTCTGAGCATTAGATTGAAATTTAGTAAGAAGGTATAGAAAGAGGACATATTGTAGTTTCTTCTATATAGCTTTCAGAGCCAAAGGTTGAAACAGCGACTCATGGAATGTCGTACATGTTTTCTCTACTGAACTAGTCTATAATCAAGTGACTGTGAGAGATTTCCCATAACTCTTTCTTGGAGAATCCAATTTAAATCAGACTTGTGGCATTGGAAAGAGGACGTAGAGGGCTACTACAGATTGCAATTTTAGAACTGGATGGTTTTAAATTACAAAGATAAATCATATTCATTATCAAGCTCCTACAAAGTGATAAAAGGTGTATAGTTTTTTATTTTTATTTTTGCATAAGCTTGGCTCGAAAAATTAGTTTGAAGGAATTCAAAGGGCATAGTAAGGAATTATTATCGGTAATTGATGTCCCGAGGAAAGAAAATGCAAACACCTAGTAAGGAACCTAAAATCTCTAGCATGACTCATGAAGAAGAGGAAGAAATGCAACATTATATATCAAAATTACGAGACCAAGTGCAACAACTGTCACTTGCACAAAAAGGAATAGAATCTAAGATGGATGGCTTAAACAAAGATGTAGAAGCTAATATGGATGTTTGGAAGAAAGGAATAGAAGCTAAGATGGATTGTTTAAAGAAAGGCGTAGAAGCTAAGATGAATTATGTGGAAGCTAAGATGGACGATTTGAAGATAGATTTGAAGACAAACATGGAAGAATTGAGGATAAATATGAATAAGTTGCTACAAGAAATGGTCACTAATGGTGAAAGGGTAGTAAAGGAAACTCATGATGAGAACAAAAGAAATGTTAATCATGATTCAATAGACTCTAATGTTGGATCAAAGACCCACCATATTCGAAAAATCGATATGAGGAAGTTTGATGGCAAGGATCCCACAACATGGATATTACAGATGGAGCAATTTTTCGATCTCAGTAATGTGCAAAACACACAAAAGGTACATATTGAAACTTTATATTTGGAACCAAATCAGTTTGTATGATATGATTGGCTTTGCTCTCATAAACAAATTATCACTTGGGCGACTTTTACGGAAGAATTGACATCACATTATGAGGATACAAAAAAAGCAACACTTTTTTTAGCCAATTGATAAGTCTCAAACAAAAGGGTTCAATAATGGAGCACATTGAGGAGTTCCAAAAATTGAACATAAGAGTAAAAAATATTCTATAGGAGCATAAGATTGATGTTTTCGTAAGTACTTTAAAGGATAATATCCAACATGATTTTCACCTTTGGGAACCTGATTCATTAGAGAAGGCATTCAGGTTGGCAAGAAAAATGGAAAGCAAAATTATGGCAACCAAGAAGCATACCAGTCACAACTATAAATATGGAAGTGTTGTTACCCCTATCCTTCCACAACCTATAAGGTTGACACCACAACAATTGGAAGAAAAAAGAACAAAAGGGATTTATTACAATTGTGATAGCAAACACACTAAGGGTCATAAGAGTGGTGAGAAGAAATTACCCTACATAGATTGTGAAGAGGAAGAATAAAAGGAGCAAGAAAGGTCAAAGGAAGAGGATATAATCCAGGAATAAAACCTAGATAAAGAAGAAATGAATCTGACCATATCTTGTAATGCATTGGCTGGAATTACCACTCCTCAAACCATCAAGATAGAAAGACAAATCGAGAAGAAAAAGGTAATAGTGTTGATTGATTCAGGAAGTACCCACAATTTTATTCATTGTAAGGTAGCAAAAGAATTGAATTGCTTCCTATATCCAGCACCAGAGTTTCAAGTGATGGTTGCAAATGAAGGAACGATAAATTGCTCTGGAAAGTGCCATAATATTGAGCTATCCATGGGAGAATATCTATTGACTAGCCCAATGCTTTCCATTCCAATGGGAGGTGCTAATGTTGTACTAGGAGTTCAATGGCTACAATCCTTGGGTACAATAGCTTTTAACTTTCAAGAACTTTTCATGAAATTTTCTGCAGAAGGAAAGGAAATTGAATTAAGGGGTATTTCAAGGAAACCAGGAAAGATAATCAGCTCTAACAGTATGACAAAGCTTGTAAAAAAGGAACAAAGAGGTGTAATTACACAATTATGTTCATTAGATGTTTCCACATCAGAATCATATATTTCTCCAGATCTCCAAAAAGTCTTGGACAATCATTGCAAGGTATTTGAGACTCTCAAAGGTCTCCCACCTATTCGTGATCATGATCATGCTATTCATCTGATTCCAGGAAGTGTTCCTTCAAACATCAGGCTGTACAGATATCCCTATGCCCAAAAGAGTGAAATTGAACATGTGGTTGCAGAAATGCTAGAGGCTAGTATAATTCAACCTAGTCAAAGTTCTTTCTCTGCTCTGGTAGTATTGGTGCACAAGAAGGATGGATCATGGCGCATGTATCTAGATTATAGGGAGTTCAACAAGCCCACTATTAAAGATAAGTTTCCCATTCCTGTCATTCATGAATTACTGGATGAATTGCATGGAACAATTTAATTCACCAAGTTGGATCTTCATTCAGGATATCATCAAATCAGAATGAAGACTAAAAACATTCCAAAAACAACATTTAGAACTCATGAGGGTCATTATGAATTTTTGTCATGCCTTTTGGCATTACCAATGCACCTTCTACATTTCAAGGTTTGATGAATTTCATTTTCAAACCCTTCCTTAGAAACTTTGTGTTAGTATTTTTTGATGATACACTAATCTACAACAAGTCTTGGAAGGATCATGTTCAACATGTTGACACGGTGCTACAACTATTAGAGGAGAAACAATTATTTGCAAAAATATCCAAATGTTTCTTTGGAGTACAAGAGGTGGAATATCTGGGTCATATTGTATCTCATGAAGGACTTAAGGTAGACCCTAGCAAAACTAAAGCCATTAAGGAATGGAAAATCCCCACATCCATAAAGCATCTACGAGGATTTCTTAGATTGACAAGGTATTATCTCAAGTTTGTAAGGAATTATGGGAGAATAGCAGCCCAATCAAGGAGCTTTCTAGTTTTGACTAAGTGTTGGATCAGTGAGAAAAAGTTGAACCAAGGCCAAACTTGAACATGATCACCCACTTAGATCACTTGGCGACAGGACAAGGAGCACTTAGAGCACATGGACAACATACTTCTCCTTAATGTGACAACTTTGCGACAACTCACTCCAATTGGAACACCAAAGATATACTTTGTGATGACAATGATGATACTTGTGCGAAAGTGCTTGAAACTTTGAAAATGAGTGTGATAAATGTTTGCATGACAAGAATAAGTTATTATCAAAAATATTACCCCTTTCAACAAACCAAAACTCCACTTTACATGATAAGCGACACTTCCCATGCCAAAATAAGACACATTAAATATTTAAAGTAAGTGTAAATGAAACTTGCAATATGTGAATGGATATGAAAGCGATACATGCCAGAATGAAGATAACATGAAAATGAAACTAATTAAAGTGAAAGAAAGCAAAACTGACAGTCGAAGACATGAAAACAAAAGTCTAAAGAACAAAGGTGCACAAAAGCAATAGTGCAAAAAACTCACCAAAATAGAGGTACAAATGTAGTTGAAAGTGAAATAATTTCAATGAAAATGTGCACTAACTATCTACATGGGTTGAGCATAGCATAAACATTATCTTTACAAACTGCGCTAGGCCTATTTAAGCTTGCATGAAAGAATTTGCTCATGAATTCATTATTGATTGAGCATGTGTGATTAGGTGACTTTGACACTTGCACTTCAAGAAGGGAGCCTGAAATATTAACAAAAAAATTGGCTAAGAACCAACTATGGAAAGACTGATCACAACATCCACAGTAGGCTCCAAAATTCAAGTGTAGGAAAACTTTTGGAGGGTGTTTGTCATAGAAAAAACATGACTATAGTTCTTCCTTGGAGAGTGGAAGTATTTTAATGTGAAGAACCAAATTTGATTTTAAACTTAACCAATAGTGACTCATACTGCTCCCATGGAAACAGGTTCCCTTGAAAGTCCGAACAACTAGGAATTCCTACTCTTGTTCTCTCAGCAAAATCGGAATTAAATGTTGCTACCAACTTTGACATATTGTGTAAACATTCCACAACTTTGTTCCTCACTACAATTATCTAATTAAATTTGGTAATATCAATAATTACCTATGTCATATCTATGTTATCCATTACACTCAGGTCATCATCTGATTTTTCATTAAGGCACCTGATGATTTTTTTTGTTGTGCTTGCATTTCTAGCATCCTCATTCTTTGGTGATAGAATGAAAAATTCAATTCCCTTGACTCCAACTCTTTGTTTTGTAAATAAATTCATATGATCCCATATGTTTTTCACCTTTAAAATAGTATCATACCATATTATTTTTCTAGCTAGAATAAGAGACATGTAACCTTTCAATTTATGCTTCAGCTCTTTCATTTCATCATTTGCATGATGTAATTTATTATTGGCTTGCTCCATACTTCCCCTGGTTGTTTTGAGCTATTTCTCCTTGTTTGTGAGAAAGTACTTGGTATTATTGAGGTTGATTTGTATCTTCTTGAGCTCTCTCTCTAATAATTGCAAATTAGTGAGAACCTTGGTCAACTATTCTACAGGATTTTGAGGGTTGTCTGGTACGATTACAACACAAATATGAAAGTCAATTTTTTGTTAAATTTGTACAATATTTTGCTTGAGGGACACCACGTCATTATTTTCATCTATAAATTTTTTGGCTATAATTTTGTTTTTTCTCTCTATGTAGGCCAATTCATGTGTTTGTACATGTTTTATTGCAGGCATCTTAAGGTTTTCCCTGAATTCTTGAATTTTACATTGAGAGCCTTGGATAATGGCATCTACAATAGAATTTTCATTTAGTTTTACCCCAAGGTTGACAATGAACTCCTTGAAGCCTTCATTTTGCAAATGAAGTGCTCTTGAATTATCCTTATCCTATTTTAACTTGGTAGCATCTTTCACCAATAGTTTCCCAGCCTTGGTAATAGTGAAGGCTCCTCTTCTCAATTCATTGTAAATCATCTCCCTTGCTTACCTATGCAAGTTGACCTTATCTTACAATGGAAAAACATCCATATCCAATAAAAAATATACTATCTTGAATTGTGGTACAGATGGAAATGAATGTATTGAAGGATGATATAATGAAAACTTGTTTTGATTTATTTGTAGGTCCTCGACAACCAAAATCCTAGTTTGGTATGGTATGGAATGAGATGCTAGTTGTGATAGAATTTCCTCCATAATCTTCTTGTACTTCTCCTTTGTCACATAACCCTCCTCCCACTTAGGACTTCCTACTGATGTAATCCATAATTAAATAGGAATTAGTACTTCAGTTGAACTGGAGGTGGAATCCTGTTGAGCGTCCTCTAAAAGCACCTGGAAACCTAGCTAGTGTAGATTTCCTTTAGTCAAATTGAAATAAATTTCTTCATCATTATTCTCCTATAGTTTAGAATTTTTAGTTGATGATGCATCCTCCATCATCGTACCTTCAACCTCATCATCACTCCTTTCCCAAGTTCTTTCTTTTGTGACTCGTTTCTCAACATCCATTTCTATATTGGTAGGCCAATAGTCTATGTTATCTTTCCTAACTTAGGTCTAGATTCATGTTCACAAGAAGAGGCATTAATTTATTTCCTCCTTTTAGATATAATACCATGGGGAACATAGTGCCAAACTTATCTTATCTCAAAACTAAACAACTTCAGCATATCTTCTATCAATTTGAAATATTGTCTAGAGTTCATAATGAAAGGGCCCACAATTTTTCCAAGCTTAAACATATAACCTTTTGTAGTTAGAAAAAATGGATCTAGTCAGGATTTAAAGTTTTCCTGATAAATTTTAAGGCAAAGATCCTCATAAGAATATATACAGGTAATTGCTAAAGGGGTAGATTGGATCCATACACCATGATTTCAATATAATCATCAAATATGTACCATTCACTTACCCTGGTATCCTTACTAAGCGGAATGAGCTCTCTCTAGGTAGGAGTGATTCTAGGAGGAGAGACATTATTGGTGATCTTATAAGCAATAGACCTAATGGTAGAAATGAATTGGGAAAACCATTCATTGTTAGACTTCTTCTTCAGATAAATGTTCCAATGAACTACTCATTTTCTCTATTTATTAGAGAGTATAATACTCAAGCCTTGTTAAATAGGCAATCCATTCTATGGATAGAAGTGATCCCTCTAGTCCAATTAGTGGATCTAGTAACAACCAAAACAAATACATGCAAAAATATCATAGTTTAAAATCAGAATGACATGAGAGAGGAAAGACATCCTACCTCACTCCTATGCAGTCACTTTTCGATGTCAATCTCTATCTCCTCAATTCCAAGCTCGATCCTCACTATTCTGTTGTGAATGAATACCTACAAGAGAGATCAAAGAAAGGGAAGAAAGGAAAATCATAGCATATTCATTCTAGTGTAAACCATATGACATATCAAGGAGAATCATACTAAGGAAGTAATCATTTACATTTTTATGGAAGGTAAACATGCATTGTATTAATAATAAAGACAAGAGGGAAGCATACAACCACTTCCTTGATTTTGGGAGCCTCCTTTGGGATGAGTTTCCAAGTCAAAGCCAAGACTTATCAAAATATCCTTTCCGCTTTATAAATTGGTAGCAATTAGGCACAATTTAGCAGCAACATGGCCAATTGACTATGTCTAACCATTTAAGTGTGTAAGAGAATGCATTTATAGGGAAGGAGACGGAGGTAGGGATCCACAAAAGGGGGAAGAAGGTCAAAATATTAAGGGGAAGATCCCTAAGGGTAGGATAAAGGATTAAAAATGGGAGAACACAAACATATCCTTATTCAAAAATAACCAACTCGCCATTCTTGAGGCTTCTAGTAAAATAAGATTCTACTCCATTTTTGGAGAAACTGCCTGAAGAAGATTAGTGTTGATTTTCCTCTCCAAATTCGCATTGTTGACACTAGTCACTAGCTAGACCAAACAATACTAGCACAAGTTTGATTGCTAAAAGTAGAGTTGGTCTTGCAAATATGGTTTTTGACAAGCTCTTCCAATATTACTTCAAGGCATTTCTTCTTCTTTTCTTCACGGATGCTTTGATGAATGTTTTTCACGGTGAATTCATTGACAACTTTTATCACTTTTTGACATTTTGGGAAAAGTTTGACAACTTAGGGTATAAGACTAGAAGTGCGACAAATTACTGTATAACAGGCGTATGTAGTCAAACTACTCCACATGATTATACATGAATAGGTAGACCAACATGGAGTAATATTTGAATTAGGAGGCAAGGTGAAAATGCTTGAAGTGAAACTTGTTAACTTCAACTAGAAATGAAGGAATGTAGAGAATAATTTCAAGATTCATCATTAAATGCAAAAAAATTATAGCTACCTGGCTGGAATTTGATGTTTTGTCCACATTGAGAAACAAAAAAGGTATGGGTAAGGTAGGCTATGCATTTTTTGGAAACAAAGAAATGGAGAATGCCTATGAATTTGTAGGAAATTGAGAATTGGGAGCTAAAATATGTCGTAACAACTTTTTTCTTAAGCTAGGAGTTTATTGTAATTGAAAAAGATTATGATGTCTATGAATTTCTCTATATTTGGGGATTTTGGGTAAATGAACATGTTTTGATTCAATTCTGGGGTGACTTATAGAAATCTCTCCCTGACTGATGAAATGCAACAATTATTTTCTTTGACATACGTGGCCATGAGCTAGGATATGAATTCAGGGAATGACTATATAGTTGGGGCAACGAGGTAATAAAACCCTCAATCAACAACTAACAATGAGTCTTATTTACTTAGGTAATTCCCATAAAGTTTGAAGCAAAAGTTGTCCAAGTGCAGAGGACATAAGGGGTCATATATGTATGCCTCAGTCTCCATGTGCGGATTTGTGTGGCATGAAGGTTTTGATTCCTTGGGTTTAGGTGCATAAGATGTATTCGTCTTTGTTCTATGTATTCTATGTGGAGAAACCTCATGGATAATTATATATGTGATGGCCATATAGGATGATATGACCAATGCCGAGTCCTCTCGTGACTATAATATTCCAATCAAATATGAAATTCCTAAGCTTGTTGCAAGTAATCATGATTAGACCCAAACAATAAAACTCTTTGATGTGGGTGTACCTAAATAGGCATAACAATAGTGAATAATAGTGGAAATAAGAGTTGGTGGGAAAGTAATGAAGTTGGAAGGTTATGGTCATAGGAAGGTAAGTCAGGATATCAAACAAACAATTGGGCTGCATCATTTTGTATAAAAATCCCAACCCAACCTTACATTGTCTTCCCACAATAAAGATACAATTGCATACAGAATGGGCTAAACAAGCTCACTGAATAGGGTAGATGAGAAACTCTTGACGTGGGGTAGAGATTTAACTCTCAAAGCTAGGATCTTTCTCAGGAAGGACAATTGTTCATCAGGGGGAAGGTTACAATGTGATGGGTTAGGGTAACATCAATAACTAACATAATCATAGGAGATACGGGGAAAACAAGGGCTTTCTAGATGAATTTGAGGGTTACTTCAAGTATTTTGGTTCCAGAGGTAGAGACAAAATAATTCTTCTCATCAGGTTATGTCATCGTCAGTCAAGAAATGAATTTGGGGAAATGATGAACTGAAGGATTCATTTGGTAATACAAACTGGAATCAATTACTCGAAAGGTATCTTCCCCTCTTAAATGGTTCATGAATAGATCAAAATGAAGGTTGGAGAGGTGCTAAGCACATGCTGGGTTTGTAATTTGGCCTATGGTGTCTCTTAAGCGTTCAAGGCTGGAAGAGGACTTGACCTCATAGGTTCTAGGATTTTTGGACACCATTTGTTTACTTCTAACAAGTAAAATCACAAATTAGAGGTGGTCGTGGAAGATGGGTTACCAGGATTCTAGAGGTGAAGTTGAAAACAATGTCAGGAGCAAGTCTTTTGGTGGTGGATGTACTCAAACGAGAGATCCTGTGTAGGCGATTGATGAGGAGGTTTGGACTGGGAACTGGAGAGTAAATTTTGGATAAGAAGGCAAGAGGAGGGCTATTTTATATATATAGGGGTGGTGGCATGATGATGTTCTGATGATGTTAGGCAGAATAGATGCGTGGATGTTGGGATTGGTCAGGGAAGGGGGACAAGAGAGTGGGAGTGGGGATCGCCAAATTACCTTTTACTTTTATATCATGCTCGCTTGACATAAAGAGCCAATGGGGGTAGCCCATCTCACATGTGGTCCTCACTATACTTCAGCATCTTGGCTTGTAGGTGGACGAGTCCTTATTTCATCCCCATAATGAATCCAAGTCGTTAGATCGCATTCTAACTTTTCAACTATGGGGAGATCCTATAGTCTAACTTTCACACATGTCCCGCCCCCCGAAATGGTTAAGGAGAGTTGCTAATCTAGAATATATGGTGATTGCTACAAGAAATGCCCCATTTTTAACCGCTTTCTAATCCAATGTCAGGCCACTTTTATGCTTTATTTTCAGTTAGGTTCAGGGCTTGGTGATTACCTTGTTTCGCTCTAAATTCTTTCCCTTCCATATTCAACTTCAAAGCTCTTTCCTTGAGTATGCTTTAAATTTCAAATTTGATTAGTCTGACCATGACTTTGATCCTTAAAAATTCAAGATGAGTGATAACATCAACTCCAACTCGGGATGATGCATTTGTAGTAATGCATCAAGAACCTATATCTTAGCATATTTCTCCTTGGTCATGGAGTCTTACTATTAAAAAAAATTGCCTAACAAGAAGAAATAACAGAAAACTTAAAACAACATTGGTTATTTACAAATAACACACTAATATTTACAATGAGCGGGGGTAATACCTTCAATCCTGGAAGTAAATTTTTAGAAAACTCCCATTAACCGACAACTTAAGTGCTTCATCTTCCTGGTTTTCTAGTAAGAAAGTATTATTTCCTTTTACTTCTACAATCTTGAAAGGGTCAAACCATAAAAGGTCAAATTTTCCATGCTTTCCCTTGTCTTCCCTTCTAGCATCCCACCTCAACACTAGATCCCCAGGTTGGAGGGGTCTTTCCTTTTTATCTTTTATTAAACAAAGACTTCATTTTCTATTGATAACTGATCAACTTGTGATTCACTTTCTCTCTACTCCGTTGGAACTCCACTAGTTGATTTATCCTTCGAGACAAGGAGTTACGTTATTCTTCAATGTCTTGTAATATTTTGGCAATGAGCATGGAAAAATGTATGGGGAAAATTGCAGCTTTCACATAAACCAATTTTAAATTGGATTCACCAATGGACCTTTGAGTTGTGATCCTATGATCCCATAAGGAAAATGTTAGTTATGAGTCCCAATTTTTTTGGTGTTCTGTAATTATTTTTCTTTAGAATTCTTACTAAAGTTTTATTTGAAGACACGACCAATCCATTTCCTTGTGGATAATATGTAGTGGAATGACCAATGATAATGTTGAATTTCTGACAAAAATTAATAAAATTTTCCGACTTAAAAACATGAGATTTATTACTCACAATTTTATTAGGAAATCCAAACCTAGAAAGGATGTTTTCCTCCAAAAATTTAATGTCTACAACACTAATTGCATTGCTGGCCAGGATCTCTTCCACCCATTTAGTGAAATGTTTTGTAGCTATAAGTATCCACTTATGCTAATTTCTAGAAGGTGCACGTATTTCTCTAATGAAACCCAATCCTCATTGCATGACACACTTTTCAACAAAGACAAGGATTAGTGGGAGTGGAGCAAGTTTTTGTATCTCAGCAAATATTTGACACTTCTTATAGACATGAACATAAGAGTGAACTTCTCCCAATAGTTTTTGCAAATAAAAACCTTCTTTTAATATCTTATGTGTTGTATCCCTCCAACTATAATGTCCCCCACAAACGCAACCGTGGAAATCATCGATCACCTTACGGATTTTCTCTTCCACCAAGTATAAAAGTAGGATCCCAACATGGTCTTTCCAATATAGTTGACCATTTGATATAACAAACTTTTGGGCTTGTAGTCTCAAAGCCCTATACTTCAATTTATCCAATTTCACTAGGCATATTAGAAACAACAAATAATGGCTGATGTTTTTATACCAGGCGAATGCTTCATATTTCATATGGATTTTTTGAACTAGTGTCTTGATCATATATTGTTGCATCTCTTCTCCATATTTTTTAGTTAATAGGTTTATGCCCAGGGCTCGAAACTTTCACTTTGATAAGATTTTAGCTAACCCCTATCCTTTGATGAGTTTAGTGGGTTTAATGTCTATGTCATACTCTTGGATTTTAGCAATCCACTTGCTTCTTTTTGCATCTCTATCTCCTTGCATCAAGATATCTTTCATGGTTTTTGTTGGGACATAAACCACTATGTTAGATTGCAGAAAATAAACTCTCAAAGTCTTTAGGGCTTTGACTAGGGTATAAGCCTGCTTTTCTAGGATATTATACTTCAATTCATCATCATGCAACACTTGACTAAAAAAGGCTCTTGGTTGCTAATTCCCTCCAGCATTCTTATGTAATAAGAAAATTATCATAATGTGAGGAGATGTGAAAGAAAATATGTAAAATGATTTTGAATAATCTGGTCTAACCAACACATGAGCTTCTACAAAAGCTCTTTTAATCCCGGAGAAGGATTCTCAAGAATCTGGGTTCCATTTCACTTCATTTTTCTTTCTGAACAATTTTTTGATGTCCTTTACTATCTCAACGTAGTTGGGTATGAATATTCTCAAGAAGTTATTTTTTTCCCAAGAAAAATTGGACTTCTTTATTATTTGTTAGTAGGGAGATGTGGTTGATGCATTCCACACACTTGGGCTTGATTTTCACCCCTTCTTGTCCTACTATGTGCCCCAATTTATTTCCTTTGTTTAGGGAAAACTGAGACTTTTTAGGATTCAAAGACAACCCATATTTCCCAGATTTCTCAAAAGTGAGTCTTAAATGTTCATTGTGTTGCTCATCACTTTTAGGGAAAACTGTGATATCATCCAAGTAGACCAACACAAATTTGTCTTGTTCCCCCACAAACTCTATTTCTATTTCTCTTTGAAATGTGGATCAAACACTTATAAGGCTAAATAGGATTCTGACATACATAAATGTTCCGCATGGTGTGGTAAATGCAATTTTCTTTCGATCATCAAGATGCACTACTAACAAATTGTATCCTAAAAATCCATCCATCATAGACATTCAAGATGACCCAACTACCTTTCGTAAGATATAATCCATCTCAAATAAAGGTTAATTGTCTTTCAATGAAGATTTGTTGAGGTTCCTGAAGTCCACACACAACCTTATCTCCCCATTCTTCTTCCTAACAAGAACCAGATTCGCCACCCACTCTAACTATCTTAGCAGTACAGTAATCTTGGCTTGGAGTAATTTCCTTACTTCCTTCTCAATGGATGGGTTTAAAAGAGGGCCAATCTATCTGATTTTATTCTTTTGGGGCTTCATTCTATTCATTAAAGGAATCTTATACTGAATAATATTAGTAAAAAAAATTTTTACATCATCATACAACCAAGAAAATACATCTCTATAATCTCTAAATAGATTTAGGTACCTTTGCTTGTATTCATTAGGGGTTCCCTTTGACATCTTGAGCATCCAAGGCTCCTTTTTCGAGCCAATATTGCATTCGTCCACCTGTTCATCGACTCATTATTCAACATATTTGGATGCTACCTTATTGGAATTGAACAAAATTTCCAAAGGAACAAGACCCCGGGGAATACTATTTCCATTTAACTGCAAAATTTTATGCCCTTTGTTGGTTTCCTCTCAAGTAGCTAATTTCTCATCTATTATCTTTTAACTCTCTTGGTAAATCACATAATTTGAGAATTCCCCTATGAATTCCATAAAGCACTTGACCTTCTCATCATCCTCAAACCCCTGCCAATGTCTAACATTATCCTGCACTGAGGGTCTATACCTAGCTTTAACCTCATACCTAAGAAGTGGATTTTGCATGGTTTGAAATTACTAGCAGTTAGATCCAAGGAGTCAACCATTTGATTTTCTTCTTTGGGAAGAAATTCAACATTGAAAGCCAAGAGAAAATCATCCATCAAATCCAAGACTTTGTTTCTATAAGCCTTCAACAATGGATGTTTAGTTTGATACTCATTCTTGTTCTTTTTACTTCTAGTTTAGAGTCACCAAAAACATTTAAGCACTCAATGTTCAAGTTTCTTGGTGCTTGTGGGCCTAGAAGCAATACCTCATATTTAGACACATTATTTGTGGCCTTGAATTATAATTTAAATGATAGAGGAATTAAACTTCCTTCCAGGGATGTCAACAACACCCCTTCTCCATTTCCCTCCGTGGAATTAGCACCATTAAAATATACATTCCATACCTTGCCATAATCTCATAGTTGCTGATATAATTGGACTACAACCTACACCTGTGTCTCTTCCAAAATAAAATCATCTTCTTCTAACAGTAAGTAGGATAACTCCCTTTCTTTCCCATATACAGGGGCTTTATTAAAACAATCATCTCTTGTAACTATTTTAACAAACCTTGATCCTCTATATAGTTGCCTTTCTTCTACACCAAAGATATGAATGGTAGCATAGGTCAAATCTAGCTTGAAGAAACCTCCAATCTTGGAATCCCATGACCTAGAAAAAAGCTTATTAAATCTTGTAGGGATGTCAGCTACTACAATATCCACTACTACATGTTTTACTGGTATTTGAGCCAAATTCTCCACTAGATCCTTAATCATTCCTAAACATTTTACCCTTTTGGAGTCAAAGGAGTAGAGGTCCTTGTATGGTCTAGTTATTTGTAGCCCCAATTGCTTCATGACAGCTAGTGGCATCAAATTGTGGGAAGCACTTGATTCTAACATGTAGTTGTGTAGTAGGAGGTCATGCACTACTAAGGTAACATAAAATAGAGTTTTTGAAGGATATTATTCTTCAACACAGGGTCCAAAGACAACCATTGACAATTAGTCTCGGAGATTCAGACTATCATGTAAGTGGACTAGAGAAGATGGACACAAGAACTAAGAAAATTTGGCCTTATAAGTTGGTTGTTTTAGCAATTCAGCCAATGGGATTGGAATTTTTACTTTCTCAAGTTCTTCTTGAAGATTAAAGACAATAGGACCTGTTTCAACAGTGATGACCTCAATGAGATTTTTTGCTTTATCACATATGGGTTTAGATGGGGAAGGTGATTTATCTACTTTTGGGGCTTTGGATTTATGATAGATTTGGTCTGAGGAATCCTTGTTTTTTGGTAGGATTGGATCTAAAGGCTTCTTCCCTTTTTCTGTTGATTTAGGAGGGTCATGGGAGGAAGATTTTTTGTTTTGGTATTGCCCCCTTGATCTCTTAAGGAAGACCAAAGATCATACTTCCTATGCAGTTGATCCTGCATGAAATTAATGAAATTCCTGCAGTAATCATCAATCTCACCATCATTTAGTGTTGCATCTAAATAATCCCCTCCTTCCTCATATACTTCACCCTCTTGTTATTCATCAGAGAAGAAAGGGAATAGGTTTCCTTGAAGGTCATTGGCCTCTTGTATCTGCTCCATTGGATCATATTCGATATATAATGGGGGATGAATGTGATCTTGTTTCTCTTTTCTCTCCCTTTATAATATTTGAAAGGGAGGCATTCTATATTGAGGATTGAAACCGTGAATAGGGGTTTGAGAATTTTTGCATAGACGGTTTTAATTTTGTAGCTCTCTCTTCACAAGGTTATTAGATAATTTCCTTATCAACTTATTCATTTCCTCTAGTTTCTGTTCTTGAGACTCTTTCCCTTGACTTGAGGAATTTTCTTCCTCTTTCCCCTTTCTCTTCTCCCCATGATCAATTCTGCCTCTTGACTTCATGGTTGAGGTAAAGTTTTCTTCAACCTCTAGAGCATCAATTTGAATCTGGTCCAAAGTGTGAGACTTCTTTTCATAGAGTGCGAAACGAAACACTGATTCAAAATATCCAACAAAAAATACTTTAGCAGTTGTTTGTCAAGGTTTAACTTTGGCAGGGACACTGTTATACAACTTATTAAACCTTTTTATAAAGTCTGAGACATCTTCATTGTGTTTCTTTTTCATAACATTCAAATCAGTGAGAATATACCCATGATCCCTCTTTTCCTCCCATTTCTACATAAAGGAATTTTCCATCTCTTCCTAGGTGGTAATGGAAGCATATGGAAAGGACTTGAACCATTTCATATCCTTTCCATCTAGATATTGAATGAAAAGTCTTAGCACTACATATAGGTTATCTACGTTTAGGTTTTTTGTGAAGGCACAGAAGGCTTCTATAAGTCTTTGTGTTGATACCTCATCTTCTCTTGTGAATCTTCGCAAGAGTTTGAGATAATCCTGTGGCATAGCACTAAAATCTTGAGGCAGGTCTAAGGGAGCATATTTTTTCAATGGGAAACCTAGGACCACCATATGAATAAGAGGTGGTGTTACTAGGTCTATTATAGGCTTTTATGAGATGGCCAGCTGCGGGAAAACTGACTAACTTCGGTTTGAAATGCTATTCAAACTCTGTGTTGGACTACTTTCGAGAATATATTTAACCTCCTCAACTTCAAGTAGGGGAGGGAATAAGAAAAAAGGAGTGCTGATCAAAGCTTATTCTTCCTTGACTTTCTTGAAGGTAGTGTTGAAATTTAACCACTTCCTTAAGGATATACCAGACTCTAGAGGAAAAATTAGAGCAATGTATTATGGCATTATGTGAGATGGAAGAAGATACTTTAGGAAAAGAAGAGATAGTAGCAGCGATAGTTCGAGTTTTTTCCTTCCAAATCCTTCTAGATATTATTCTTTCAGGGTTAGAAAAAGGTGGATTTCTCTGTTCAGAAGTATTTGACTGCATATGGGGCCTCTTAAAAGCCCAGATGATTAGCTTATATATAGATAGTGGAGTCACCAAGATGAGGTATCTACAACCCACACTCCTTTTCTCACCTTACCAAAGAGTGTACAAATGTTGTACCTAGGGAATTTTTTTCTAATTTGTTCCCTAACAACGGTGCCAGAAGATGTTGTTTCTCCTACAAACAATCTCTAGGTTGAAAGGAGAAGAGTTCCTAGGACGTATTAGTGAGTGTTGTCATATTTGGCTGAAATCACATAGCACCTTTAATGTTTAATATAATTCAAATGATATTGATTTAGAACCATTCATAAGAAATGCAAGACACGAATTGATGTACATAAAAATTCGCAAGAATCATATTCGAAGATCTGTGGTGGTCTATTCTAATTAGAGATTGAAGCTAATCAATTATTTTTAAAAGGTAATAAATAGAAATAAAACCTGACATGTGCATCTTAAATGTTTAAGAATACCATATATCCAAGTCTAGAAAGAAACGAGAGAGGGATAAATGTTTATGAGGTGTGGAGATGCATGGGCTGCTTTTGAGGACTTAATTTCCATAACCATATAGAAATTTTTCATCAACATCTAATTTAAATGAATATGTATATTTATGAAGAATATTTCCAGCAACTACTCTACACGTGAGCTGAGAAAACATTTAACATATATGTAAACACGTAGAAGAGAGAAGATACTACAAACCCAATAAGTCGGAATCACCAAAAACATTGCATCAATTTCCAAAGAAGCATACATCCATCAATATCCATAATATTGTTCTTATGAAAACCATAGATATGTTCATGCCAAAATTTTAGAACACATTTTTCCTTGTTCCATAAAATTGCTCTTATAGGACCTCCTAGAAAGAGAGAGTTTGTTAGAAAAAATTATTTTCTTGATCTTAGCATGAAAACTAGGCATATCAAAATTTCAGCATGTTTGATAACACAACTGTACTTATTGAAGAGTAATAGACTAAATAGTACAAAATATTAACACAAAAATGATAGTAAAATAAAATATGTAAGTAAAATATCATAATCAACATGACGAGAAATATCTTCAAGGATGACGGGCAGTTGAAGCATGTTGTGGAGTACATTGTGTCAACAGTTCAATGATTCAGACAACTAGTGGATTAACGAACTACTTGAATCATTTCCTCAGTGTTGGAGGTGGATTAGGAATAGAGAAGAATTTTCTATAACTGACCTTTAAATTGGTTAAGTCATCATAACTTAGCTTATGACGAAAAAGGCTACTCACGATTCCTAACAGTTGAAATTCCTTCTTCATATAATTTACCATTATTTAACCTTTGAGAGAGGTATGTTTCTCATGAGACGAACATGCCTTTCTTTTAGCTTCAACAAGTCTCCAACTATACTATTTGGAAGAGGTTCCTATCAGTTTGGTAATCTTTCTTGCACCACCCTTTCAAATTTGACATTGAAGGTGGCCACTTATTTTCATACTATTTCAAGGCATTGCTTAGCTTTGTTCCTAGCCTCCTCTTTTAGGATTAATTTGCAAATATCCATTATAGTGCTAACTCTATCCACTATGTCAATGGGCCTCAACTCATCAATTGACCTCTCATTTACAAACTGGATAAATCTCTTGGCAATATGAGAATTATTTTTCCCTTCCTCTTTGGTGTCTCTAATGAATATCTCATAGCCCCAGACAAGTTTCCTTACTTGAAAAAGAGATATATTCCCTTTGAACTTTTCTTTCAGCTTAGTAACCTCCTCATGTTGAGTGTGGAGCATAATTATCTTCTGTATTCAAAGGTCTCAACTGGATGTATACCCCATGAAGATGTACAACCCTACATGGGGGTGGGGGGGGGGGGGTGGCGGCGTACGGGGGGCGCTTGTCCCCCCCGCGGGGTTCTAGAGGGCCTAATCCCCCTGACTAGGGGCTCCAGGGGCTAGCGGTGCCCCAGTGGGGATTCCGGGGCAACGCCCCTAAAGCTAGAAATAGATGTAAAATTGCCTTGTAAAAATCTAGTAATTTCTAGTCAATCTGGGCCATTCATTAGGTGGATGATCTGATGGTAGAAGTTACGTTTAATTTAGGGTTTTTTTCCCTAGAAGGAAACCCATCACTATATATGAGGGAATTGTATTGCATCTATGTATCTTTGTATTCTGAGTGAGAAAGAGAGAGGAGATTGAGAGTGAAGAGGGCGTTACAGTGGGTCTGTTGTAGTTTGTATCTCTTCAGTTTGTTGGATAATATAATAAAGGAAGGACTAGCTGTTTCTCTGTGGATGTAGCCCAAACTGGGTGAACGACGTATATCTATGTCCCTCTTGTTTTATGTGTTTTCTGTATTTATATTTCTGCAATATTTTATGTGTTCCATTGCTTTGTAATATATAATTTTATAACAACTAGTATCAGAGCCAAAGGTCTATTTGGCTAATAAACTTGCAAGAGAGAAGGGTTCTTGGTTCGAGTGGGAGCAATGGTGGAGGATGGTAGGTTTAGGGTCGAAAAATTCAACGGCCAAAACTACCGGCTGTGGAAGATGTAGATGGAAGATTATCTATATCAAATAGATCTGTACCTACCATTGAGCGGAGAGACAAAGAAGTCGATGAGTATGACAGACAGAGACTGGGATATTCTCAATAGAAAGGCACTTGGAATAATACAGTTGTGCCTAGCAGCGTCAGTAGCGTTTAATATTTCAAAGGAAACGACAATAGAGGTTTTAACATCGGCATTGGCCAAACTATATGAAAAATGCTCAGCCTCAAATAAGGCATTTTTTATGAAGCTTTTATTTAATATGAAGTTGTCAGAAGGTGGATATGTTGTAGACCATTTAAATGATTTTAATACAGTTACAAGTCAGTTAAGTTCTGTAGGGCTAACTTTTGATGATGAAGTTAGGGCTGTTTTATTTTTGTGCTCATTGCCGAAAAGTTGGAATGGTGTAGCTATGGCCATTAGTAACTCTGTCTCTAGATCTAGTACTTTAAGGTTTGAGGATGTTGTCTGTTCAATCCTTAGCGAGGAAATGTGAGAGAAAAGCTCCGGTGAGACATCAGGTAATGCTTTGACTGCAGAGACTAGGGGAAGAAAAATAGAAAGTGGAAAGAGCCCAGGATATCGCAATAAGTCAAGAAAATGCAGATCCAAGTCTAGATCGTGGATAGCATGCTGGAAATGCGGGAAGAAAGGACACCTGAACAAAGATTGCAAGTCTCGGAAGGGAAAAGAAGGAGATGTGCAACAAGAAACTAATCATGAAATGAATATAAGAGGTGATGTGTTGCAAGATGCTTTGATTCTTTCATTAGAAAATATTAATGATGCCTGGGTGGTAGACTCAAGGGCCTCATTCCATGCCACACCTGATAAGAAAAATTTTCATGATTATGTTCAAGGGGATTTTGGAAAGGTTTGATTCGGTGATGATAAACCCTGTAAAATCATTGGAATGGGTATGGTTTTCATAAAACAGAAAAATGGAAATCAATGGCTATTGAAGGAGGTAAGGCATGTTCCAGATGTAAAGAAAAATTAGATTTCAATATGGCAGTTGGGAGGTGAAGGTTGTGTAACTACTTTCACAGTTAAAATCTGGAAGGTCACTAAAGGATCCCTAGTAATAGTGAAAGGAGGAAAGGTTGGTACATTGTATTTATGCAATGGTATTTCTAATTCTATTAATGCTTTAACCTCTATAGGAGAAGAAACAACATTGTGGCATCATAGGCTCGGGCACATGAGAGAGAAGGGGATGCAAATTCTTCACTCAAGAAATTTGTTATCAGGTTTGAAGCATGTTGATTTAAAATTCTGTGAAAATTGTGTTTATGGAAAATAGAAGAGAGTCTGATTCCTTAGAGTTGGGAAAGAAAAGAAGAGTGAAAAATTAGAGCTTGTGCATATAGATGTATGGGGACCTGCTCAGGTATCATATCTTGATGGTTCTCATTATTATGTTACTTTTATTGATGATGCAACCAAAAAAACATGGATTTATTATATTTGAAATAAATCTGATGTATTTGATACTTTCAAGAAATGAAAAGCTTTTCTTGAAAATGAGACAGGAAAAAGGTTGAAGTGTCTCAGATCAGATAATGGAGGTGAATATTGTAGCAAAGAATTTTATAGGTTTTGTTCTGAGAATGGAATTCATAGAGAGAAGACAGTTCCAAGAAGACCAAAAGAAAATGGTGTGTCAGAAAGGATGAAGGAAACAATCATGGAACATGCAAGGTGCATGAGATTGCATGCAGGATTGCCTTTACAATTTTGGGAAGATGCTATAGATGCTATTATTTATCTAATAAACAGAGGGCCTTCAAGTTCCTTGGATGGTGGTATTTCAGAGGAGGCATGGACAAGTAAAAAGGTAAACTACTCATTTTAACAAAGAAAATAGAACAAAGATGGAGGCAAAATCAAAGAAATGTACCTTTATTGGATATGGTGTTAATGATTTTGGTTATCGCTTACATGATTATGAAAATCACAAAATCATTAGGAGAAAATATGTAATATTCAATGAAAAGGTCTTGTATAAGAATCAGTTGCAGGAAAAGAAAGAAGAAAAAGAAAACAAAGAATACACAATGCTTGACGATATCACAGGAAAAGTGATGGTGCCTAAAACTCATAACGATCAACAGCCAGAAGAACAACCACAATAGCAACAAGCACTTCAAACACCTGAAAGTGGTGTTAGAAGATCTACCAGGATAAGTAGACCCCCTGAACGATACTCTCCTTCATTATATTACGTATTGTTGACTGATTCTAGTGAAACATGATGTTATAAAGAAGCAGTGCAGGTAGAAACCAGGAAGAAGTGGGAGCAAGCCATGAAAGAAGACATGGAATCCTTAGCACATAACCAGACTTGGGACTTAGTCAGGTTGCCTGCAGGTAAAACAACATTGCAAAATAAATGGGTTTATAGGTTGAACGAAGAAGATGGAGGAAAACAGAGGTACAAAGCTAGACTTGCAGTGAAGGGGTTTGCACAGAAGAAAGGTATTGATTTTGATGAAATATTTTCTCCTGTTGTGAAAATGACTTCAATCAGAACTATTCTAATTATAATAGCAGTTGAAGATTTGCATCTTGAGCAGTTAGATGTAAAGACAACCTTTCTCCATGGGGATTTGGAAGAAGAGATATATATGCAGCAGCCACAAGGATATGAGGTAAAAGGGAAGGAGAAACTAGTGTGCAGGTTGAAGAAGAGCTTGTATGGCTTAAAACATGCTCCAAGGTATTGGTATCTAAAATTTGATAGGTTTATGTCTGAACAAGGTTATACTAGATGTCACTCTAATAATTTTGTTCATTTCAAAAGGCAAAATGATGGCAGCTATAATATATTGTTATTGTATGTAGATGACATGCTTGTTGCAGGTTCTAACATGCAGGAAATAAATGTACTCAAAAGGAAATTGGCAAACTCATTTGCAATGAAGGATTTGGGTGCTGCAAAACAAATCCTTGATATGAAAATAACTAGAGAGAGGAAGAATCACAAATTAACATTGTCTCAAAGTGAGTACATAGAAAAGGTGTTGAAAACGTTTAATATGCAGAATGCAAAACCAGTCGGTATACCTTTGGCTAGCCATTTCAAATTAAGGAGGCGTGTCCAAAGATTTAGGAAGAAATGGCTCATATGTCTAAAGTTCCATATGCATCAACAGTTGGAAGCTTACTGTATGCAATGGTCTGCACAATGCCTGATATTGCACATGCAGTGAGAGTTCTAAGCAAGTACATAAACAATCTAGGCAAATAACATTGGATGGTGGTGAAGTGGATTCTTAGGTATTTGATAGGTACCAAAAATCAAACATTATGGTTTGGTGGTTCAAAGATTGCTCTACAGGGATATGTTGATGTAGATATGGTAGGTGACAGAGATAACATGAGGAGCACTATAGGATATGTATTTACTGTAGGTGGAACAACTATCAATTGGGTTCCAAAAATCCAAAGTGTTGTTTCACTTTCAACAATAGAAGCAGAGTACGTTGTTGCCACAGAGGGTAGTAAAGAAATCATTTGGTTACAAAGCTTTCTGAATGAATTGGGTAAGAAGCAGGAGTTGGGTAGGTTATACAGTGACAGCCATAGTGTCATACATCTTGCAAAGAAATCTGCATTTCATTCCAAGACTAAACATATATAGCTCAAGTACCATTTCATACGGTCAGTATTGGAAGATGGACAGATGAAGCTGAAAAAGATACACACTAGCCAGAATCCTGCAAATATGTTAACAAACGTTGTAACTAGAGAAAAATTGAGAATTTTCTCAATTTCAATTGGTCTTCAAGTATGATGAAGAAGATGAGAAACAACCAGGTCTAAAGAGGAGTCATTGTCTAGCAAATGAAGCAGCGATGGACTTGCTATAATTAGTCTCCAAGTGGGAGATTGTTGGGTGTGGAGCCTAATTATCGTCTATATTCAAAGGTCTCAGCTGGATGTATACCCTCGGAAGATTGTACACTCTTCCACGCGGGGGGGGGGGGGGGACTTGTACCCCCCATGGGGATTCCGGGGGGGGTTAGTCCCCCCCCAGCTAGGGACTTTGGGGCCCAGCCGTCCCCCAGCGGGGGTTCGGGGGTAGCACCCCCGAAGCTAAAAATAGATGTAAAATTGCCTTGTAAAAGTCTATTAATTTCTAGTAAATTTGGGTCGTTCATGGGGCAGATGATTTGATGGTAGAAGTTATGTTTAATTTAGGTTTTTTTTCCCTAGAAGGAAACCCCTCACTATATATGAGGGAATTGTATTAGGTCTATGTATCTATATATTCTGAGTGAGAAAGAGATAGGAGATTGAGAGCGAAGAAGGTGTTACAACGGATGTGTTGTAGGTTGTATCTCTTCAGTTTGCTGAATAATATAATAAAAGAAGGATTGTTGTTTCTCCATGGATGCAGCCCAAACAGGGTGAGCCACGTATATTTGTGTCTCTCTTGTTTTATGCGTTTTCTGTATTTATATTTCTACAATATTTTATGTGTTCCATTGCTCTGTAATATATAATTTGATAACACCTGAGTCACTAGTTGTAGATTTTTGTTAATGAGCTCAACGTTCGTCATAGTGGTCTCCAACTGCTCCTCCTTTGGAGCTACACTTTAATTAGCGAAATCCGAGAGATGTAGCTCAATAAGGGCCTTGGTGAGTTGTTCAGTGGGCTTTTTTGGATCTTCAAGTGCAACGACCACACACATGAGAGTTCGCTTTTGTTTGTAATTCAACCAATTTTTTCTTGAGGAATACTATCTCATTGTTTCTTTCAACCAAATCCTTGATTAGGTTCTCCTTTTCTTTATAAATCGGAGCCAACTCCGTAGACTATACATGTTCAGTACCTAACATATTCAGCTTGTCTCTCAGTCCCTAGATCTCCTTTTGAGACTATTGAAGAAGAGATTCTATTTATATCTTGTTCTCCGGATTCACCCCCATCTTGATTATCAAATATTTGAAACCCTTGCTCCTTATATGCAGAGCTTGGGAGCTTGCCCTCTCTAGTTTTAACTTTCTTGCAGCCTTCTCTTGTAATGGTTTAACTCTGCTAAAGGTCATAGCATTCTTGTTGAGGTAATTGTACAACGTTTCTCCCATTTTCTTATGAAAAGTTATTTTATCCGGTAAGGGGAAACTTGATAGATCCAAAGAAACATTCAAAATTTTAAATTGATAAACTGAAGGTAAATATTGTTTCAATGGGCGTTCTAGTAAAAACTTCATCTGATTCTACTCTAGGTCCATAATAACTAGTAGTCTTGTGTGATAGGATATTGATTAGGAAGCCATTACCTATTGTATTTTTCCCTTGGATTTCTTATGTATTTCCTCAATGGCCTTTATAACAGACCAACTTGACCTAGTGACAATAAAACCTTCCCAAGTGCTCAGAATGGCTATCTCTAGAGAAGATGAAGTTGTGGCTTGTGGTGGATCTTCCCATATCACCTAAAAACTTGACTAGTTTGGCCCTGTTTCCACTAGCTTGGTTACAAAATCTTCTTCTTCTTTAGGATCTTGACTTCTAGCCCTTTTATTTATATGTGCTTCCTCCATTTCAATATCCCTAGCTTGGTCAATGGTCCTTTTTGACGCTTTATCCATTGTTATTGGGGTCTCTATCTATATTTTGTATTAAGAGGCCATGAATCAAAGATAGCTTTCCATTCGATTTCAGGCTTGGGCTCACATATACAAGTTGATGCTTTTATCCTTTCTCTCCTTTGGGTAATGATGCCCTTGGGATCATAGTGCAAGGTATATCCCTTATCAAAATCCATTGTTCAAAGTAAAGCCTTAGCTATTTTGAAATCTTGTCTTGTATTCACGACAAAAAGATCCACGCGCTATCCCATTTGAAAGATATATTCCTTCTTTGTAGGAATTAAATGGAGGAGGTATACAGTAAGGAGCTTTCTAAGAAATTCTAGGGAAAAGACTCTCATGGGCCTGAATATAGGAAGGTGGTAAGGGATGATGCTCGCACCCACAAACCTTAATTTTTATATAATTCTCCTAAAGATACCAATCCCCTATCATAGTGTCTTTGCTAAGTTGAAGAAGTTAATTTTGTTGTGAAGGAATTCTAAGTCGAGAAAACTCATGGATAATAGTAAATGTGATGGCCATATAGGATTATTTAACTAAGAGTACCTACCAATGTTGGGTCTTCTCCTAACCATAATATTCAAATCAAAGACGGAATTCCTCTATTTGTTGTGACTAATCATGCTTAGACCCCAAAAATCAAAGTCTTCGACGTGGGTGTACATAAATAGGTAGATCAATAGTGAATAAGAGAGGAAAGAAGAGATGGTGGGAAAGTAATGAAATTGAAGCATATGGTCGTAGATAGATAAGCTAGGATATTTAACAAACAACCGAGTTGCATCGTTTGGTGTAAAAATCCCATGACGACCTTGTTGGTGATATGGGAATTCACTTCCCCAAATAAACATGCAATTATAGAGAAAATGGGTTGAACAAGCTCAATGAATAGGGTAACTAAGAAAATATCGACATGGGGTAGACAATCGACATGGGGTAGACATTGCACTCCCAAATCTAGGATCTTTCTCAAGAAGGAAAGTTGTTCATTAGGGGGAAGGGTAAAAAAGTCATGGGTTATATTAACATAGGTATATCATTGCATCATAGGAAAGACAAGGAAAACTAGGGATTTATGGATCAATTCAAGGGTTACTTCAAGTATTTTGGTTCCAGAGGCGGAGTCCTTCTTTCACCCCCAAAATGAATCTAGGTTGTCAGATCGAATTCAGAATTTTCAACTCCAGGGAGCTCCTCCGGGCTAACTTTTGTGCATGTCCCATCACCCAAACTAGTTAACGAGCATTGTTGATCTAGAATGGATGGGAATTGCTCCAAGAACTCCATGATTTTTAACCCCTTTCTAAACCAGTGTCTCGAAACTTTCCCGCTATATTTGCAGTTGGGTTGAGGGCTCGGAAAGTACCGTGTTTCTCTCTAAATTATTTCTCTGCATTCTCTAGAGCTGATAAATTGTACATTCCAATGTTAGGTAGTGGAGCATCTTCCCACAAATAAATTTCATTTGCTATCTCTCACTTGGGTCGAAGCCCTTTAGGCTCTTGAAACAGAATATCATAATCGGAAACAAATTTAAATAGATTTCCTTTCTGCTTAAGATTATAGCCTTCGAATGCATCGAATTTATCAAGATCCTTTCCTTTTACAATCATTAGTAAAAATTGCTTACTTGAATTTACAATTCTTTTCATCAGTCCTCAATTTATGAGAGCGAAGTTATCTTTGAGTTTATGAGTCCTTAGTGATTTGATACTTATTTTTAGCTCGATAGAAGATAAATTTTCTATCGTACAAGTATGGACTTCCTAATACAATTCCACATATGTCTAATGGGAATATGTTTAACTCAACCTCATCTACAAATGTTGACCCAATAGCAAAAGAAAGTTTACATTGTTTCGTGACTTGTAGTTTCGTTTTGTCACACACCCAACCTAATGGATATGGATTTTTATGAGGTTTTGTTTCTAGACTTAACTTCTTTACAATTGTTTCAGAAATCAAATTAACTTGTGACCCACTATCAAATAATGTATCAATTTTAATGTGCTTGAAAACGAATCTAATATGAAACAACTCATTTCTTTTCCTCTCATTACTTTCATTATCAACAGAATGAAAATAATTACTTGTCGATGCTTTAGAATATTTACCTTTTATACCTGTAGCTATAACCATTATCTTGTCACATAAGTCTGATCCTAACTCCTTTTGAATAGTAGCAGCATTCTTTCGCTCTTTACTCCTAAACTTCTTAGGCTTCAATTTTGGATGCAAAGACCGATAGTGTGCCTCATCATGTGCTTCCTTCTTACAATGAGTGCATGAAGTTTTATCCTTCTTCACACTGTTTTTTTTCTCTCTCCTTCCATTTTCAGTTTCTTCTTGCCTTTATTCCTGTTCTCAATAGATTTGGATGATTTCCCAACATCTGGGGTTACATTCTTACCTCTAGCCTTTAGATGAGTTGCTTGAACTGATACATCATCTAAGCTAGTGGGATTAAACATAAGTATAGTATGCTTCAAATAACTATGAAGACCACCTATATATTTTAACAATGTCTCTGGTGAGTTCAATGATAGGCCTAATGTTAAAGCTCTCTTATGGAATTCCTGAGTATAACTCTAAACACTTTGACCCTTCAATTGACGTAGTGTTTGCCAACTCATCATTGCTTGCTGTATATAAGCCAAAGGATAAAATTTCTTTTTAATGGAAGAAACAAATTCATTCCAAGCTGAAATGATTTTACCATGCTTTTGGAGATCTTCTTGTGTCTTGCCTTCCCACCACACAAGTGCGGTTCCTCCAAGTCTAAGGCTAGCTAGATGGATCTTCTTCCTCTCTGAATCAACTTTCTACACCCTCCAATATACATCAATTTTACTTATCCAACTATCAAGATTTTCAACATTAAGTTTTGCATCATAAATTGGAAAATCAAATTTTACATCTAATTTGATCAAAGAGGCTTTCTTTTTCTTCTTCTTAGAAGAACTAGTTTTATAAGAAGAAGAAAATGATGATGATGATGATGGTGTTGATGGAAGAGATGGTGCAGGCTGCATTCATCCTTTTCCTTTATCTTCTTTATCTAGAGAGGCAAAAAGAAAAGGTTCCTCTACTCCTTTATCTGGTCTAGATGATGAAGTGCCTTCACCTTTTCCCTTTTTAAACTCATTATAAATTTCTTCCACCGTGGCATGTATCGTCATGAAACTATCCAAGAATTGGGATTCTAACCCAAGTGGAGTTTCATCTGCCATCCTTCTTCATTAAAAGACCCTTCCAATCTCTAGATTCACCTCAACAAGTTCACCTTCACCTCAACCTAATAAGCATTCAAATATCCACACAAACTTGTCAAACCTTAAAAACCTTAATCTCTAATACCACTTGATCCGATATTGAAAAAGGTACTATAGACTATGTGTGAAGTTTCCTATGTTACTTAGTCACAAGACTTCACCATACTTCCTGGCTATGTCCCTTGGTCTGTTAGCTTCCAGCGCTAACCTCTTTTTTATGCTATTGAAATAGTTGTTATAGGTGTGAGCTCAAAAATAGTTTCTCAAACATGAAAATGGATCTCAATGTTCTGTTCAACTCAAATCCTCGAGTCAAAATGAGTATACACTTGACCGTACTTGGTCACTCTGATCCAGACCCCCTGGAATGGTACACAACACTCTCCTTTGTCAATTTTACTGTGTTATGGTATTTATATACCACGTACAGTTACAAACTACAATAAGTGCGGAATAATATGTTTATAATAGAAACATACTATAAACCAAAGGACTAGCGAGTGCGGGGTGGACCCTGACCATCCGGCCTTTTCTCAGCGCTATTCTTGAGAACAAACAATATGACGGCTATAGCCTCCCACTCATCAATTAATCTGAAAAAACTGCACCATTGATCTATCTTGTAGAATTCGATCGTTGTTGAAGGTCTTGCGCTTCAACTAGCATGTCTGCTAATTCTCTGAAGGCATACAAAAAAGTAGTATCAGAGTGTTGCGTGTCGACCGCTAAGTGGAATCCTGTAGTTTTTTGGAAAACCATTTCCTGCCATGAAGACACGCCATAAACCACTTACCACTTTCCTTTCAGAACTCAAAGGGGTTTAACTTCTTTTACATAAATTTATCATGTCCCTTTTTTAGGATAACCTATCTACATGTTTTGACGTGATATGTGTCAATCTCCTTTGATCGGATGATCTCCGCATATTGTTCACTGATCCCCGTCACCTGTGCTATAAACCAATAGCAAACTACCACATCACCTTCTGCACTGACATAATCAAGAACCTATGACTCTTTCCTGAGTTACCTGACATCGTCAAGAACCTGTCTTGCTGATGTAGGCATTGAGTTTTTGACATAATCTTTAATTGATGCTAATTTTTTCATCTGAACTCAGATTTACACATTGTTTGCATAGTTGGCTTCATATTCACGAGCACTTCAACATGATTCCACTTTCATCTATGTTTGAAGAATTTTGATCTAGAGGCTATGCTGAATCCATTTTGGATCATACATGCTTCTCTAAAGGAACAAACTCTTCTCCTCTCAATAAGTCGAGATCCCTGTTCTTCCCCAAAAATAAATAAGTGCCTATGCACAATCCTCATTAAAAAAATACAAGGCGAAAGAAGTGAAAGGCTTCCTGTGTAGAGAGGTGAAGCATGCAACTCCACTAGGGTATTCACCAAGCTTGTTGGTAATGGAGCAATGTGTGTGTTTCTGTGTGACTCTACCAAGGTATTGTTTGGGCCTGCTGTCAGTGTAGAAACACTAGAGATGAAAAATTATACTCTTAAAATCTCCAATGTGTGAGCTAAACTACCCTTCCTAAATTCGAAATGCTGAGATCAAGTTGAAATTTTGATTGTGTTTGATTAAATTGGCAAAGGGTGAATCATGTATGTCCATGGGGTAATTGGGGAAGCCGAAGTAACTTGCACAATGATTCAATACTTCCTCAAATATTAAGGCCCTGTGCTAGAAATGAACTAAAACAGAGAAGTTGGAGTTCCACTAGTGTGTCACCAAGTGTTGTAGCAGCTACAACCAGCCTCCAAAATTTTGAACTGCACCTAGCCTCCCTTGAGAGTTTCTCCTAATGAATGCATGCTCTTGGGTTTGCTCAGTGAGCTCATGTGAGTCCTTGCATCCGCCTTGCTTGATCATTTCATTCAAGTTTCTACATGCTAGTGTCAAAGTCATGCTTCCAACCATGTTGTAGTTATGATCAAAGTCTTCGATTCATATGTGCTTGTTGTGTTCGCTATGAAAGTGTCTATCATAATCACACACAGAGTCACATTCACTATTGCAAAAGCATCGTCTTGATCAATGAACGGTTAATCATGAGTGTCGTTCTTGTCACTTTCACTGTCAGTTAGTCATGTTCAACATGTGTGTCTAGATGGTTTGAGTCATTTCATCATTGAGTCATGTCAGTGAGTGTTTGCATGATCACCTATGCTTCTTTCAATCGTTCACACACTTATTCATGTTCATTGAATTTTTGATGATCAGACTCCCCTTTAATAGTCAGACCATCTCCCCGCCATTGACTTAATCAACTGTCAACCAGAACAATGTAGAATTACCAAGCTAGTATTTTTATGTTGCGCTTCCCATAAGCAACTCAATCCACTTTCATGCTGTCCACTCAAGATAGTCGATCCCGACACTCACCCTGGGGCTGACTCCCCTAAACAATTGTGCAGATGCCAATAACCATACTTGCTTATTTGACTGAGGAAATTGTTCGGATAGGCCAAACAGACACCAGGTTCCCATCCTTGTCTCCCTCAAAAAATTGTGTAGTTTTCCTAGTCAGTCATCCCAATAATCGACCAACTACTCATCTTAGAATATGCACATTTTTCATGAGTAGGACTTCCATTGCACAATAGATTTTTTAGCTCATAAATTACGCAGAGATCATGAGCAGGCTGACCTATAGGCCTTAGTGAAGTTTCCCCTACCCGTAGCTCCTAGCAATGGACTGCTAGTTACCTCTAGGAATTGTGTAGTTTTTGCTACCAGTGAATGAGAAGCTAACTACAAGTTCCCTTTAGGAATTGCATAGTTTTGGCTGCCAGTGATTTGAGCAGCCAACTGCTAGTTCCCTGTGGGAACTGCACATTTTTGGCTGCCAGTCTCCTAGGCAGTTCATTGCAAAAACTGCACAATCCCTACTTGCTGACCCTCCTTATAGCCTAACTGATTCCTCTAGAAAATTGCACAAATTTGGCCTTCCAACCCCTATTACCCACTTATTTTGTAATTACTGCACAAATCCTGCCTACCTTGCCTTCCTGTAGCTCAGACTGTCCCTCCCAAAATTTGTGCGATTTTTCCTTCCAACATAGACAAACCTCACAAAGAATTACTCTCAACTTGGAGTGTCCATCTCCGTCACTCAGTAGTGCCTGGTGCCATCATCCCACTTCACAACCTTGCTACCTCTCCTAATCACCTACATGTGAAATGATCATGTGTCATGGTAGACTAAGAGGTTTTGGATTTGATGTCATCCCGTCATGAGTAACTATAGGTACAGGTACACCAACAAACATGGCAAGATGACGAATGGGATGAATGAAGGGGAGCACATGTAGAAGGAAAGGTTCACCAACATACGAATGACTGATGCATGCAGATAGATATGCTCACTAATGGATGAATGGACGATGATGCACCTTCACGAATAGATGAGCCTCTTAAGCCTTCCAACATGCAAGCAAGGAGAAACATGCCAAAGCTTCATATAGTGAACCAAATACCACCAAAGACTCTGTGCGTTTCGCCATGAAGAGGTGAAGCTATGATACACCATGAAGACGTCCATCACTCAACAACACTGTAGCTTGACATGCATTCCAGCAACATCATGAATGTACCAACACTGTCATGTCGAGTCATGTCATGAGTCATGTCGCCCACATCTCTACTATGCCCTATGTTGTCAATTGATGTTATGGAACGTGGAAGTCCAAGAGACCCACTTTTTGAACATAGAGTCATCTAAGTTGAAAAGTCATGAAAGTCAAATGATCATGAGGGTAGTCGAACAACCACAAGGGTCAGTTTCACCCTTGGCTATAAATACTCCCTCATTTATACATCCACAAGACTTTTTCACCTTAGCTCCTCCCACATAGCCAAGAGAGTCTGTAATCTTTTCTTTGAGACATAAGTAGTTTCTCCAATGCCCCGCACTCAAGGTTAGTGATGGATGGTGTAATGATGTGTCTTGGAACTTTCACTTAATTCAGAATCTTGCTAAGAGGTCAGCACATTTTTTCACATTTACCGTAATTATTGTAAGACTAATATTTAGCACTTGTGATGCATGTTTCTTTAACCTGTTTTCTACATCTTAACTATTTCACTTGTTGTAATACATAATCTATTAAGGGAAATGTGTTGTGTATGCTGTTCACGATGTCTCACCCATGTAGACTACTCTCCTAGACACCAGATAGACCTTTCACATAAAATTTGTTATAACAACCATTGCATTCATTCAGACTCATCTGTTGAGTGTTCTATGTGTTATCTTACCTTGTGTGTTGTGAGTGTCGCATCCATGTGGACTGCTCCTCTCGAAGCTATGCATGTCATGTTGTGTTGTGTGTTCCTAGCCATGTTGGGAATTCATCCCAACCAACTTGGGACTCACTTCCACCCTCTACCAATATAGTGAAAGAACCATTGACATGAGTGACACTTACACTCACCAGGCACGTGAAACTCAGTTCTCGAAGAAAAAGCATACCACTCTCTTGTGCTAACAAGCAAGAGTTGAAGCAAATCCTTAAGACAATGGAAACTGAACCATCAACTAGATGGGACTCCCACACCAAATGGTGTGAGGTATGATTGGGGCTTCATACCCGGGTGATCCCCTGAATGTTGGTGGGTCCAACACCGTCAACATCTTGTTATATTGTAGAGTTTGCTTCTTCCCCCTATAGTTCAAACTCTATATTCTCAAGTTCCTTTGGTAAGGCATCATGTTTAATAACATCATTCACCTCTATGAAAACCACATCTTGGTTGCACACAACCATCCTTTTTTCTACGTTCCAAAGCTTATAACATTTTAAACCATCCTTATACCTAATAAATATACACTTATTTACTATCCAACTTGGATCTTTTCTCCTTTGGAACGTGTACATATGCATCACAAGAAAATATCCTAATATGTGAAAGAGAGGGTTTCTTACTAGTCCATACCTCATGTGGAGACTTGTCCCCCAATGGTAATGAATGTGATATGTTAGCCAGGTAACATGCATTCTCCACCACATCTCCCAAGAATTATTAACCTAGCTCAGAACCACTGAGCATGCTTCTTGCCTTTTCCAGGGATGTCTTATTGATTCTCTCTACAACCATTTTGTTGAGGTGTGTATGGAGTATTATTCTATCATGTTATACCACACTTATTACATAACTCTTCAAATTACTTTTTGCAGGACTCTGCACCATTATCTATCCTCAACACCTTGATCTTCTTCTCTGTTTGATTTTCCACCAAAGCCATAAATTTTTTAAACACGTCAAAAAATTCAGATTTCTTCCACAAGAATTCATATATAAATGAAATATATTATAAAAACTTACCTAGTGATGGAACCAACACAAGTCCAAGAACATCACTGTGCACAAGATCTAATATCCCTTTCTCCCTCTTAGCAACAGAGGGGAAACTCACCCGATTCTTCTTCCCATATACACAATATTCACAAAAATCTAAATCCAATGATAAATTAGACATACCTTCTACCATACCATTACCATGTAGTATTAGAAGGCCCTTCTCTCTAATATGTCCAAGAATTTGGTGCCATAGAGTGATCTTTTCTCTAGATGCCACTAGATTTTCTACTCCACTTTCACGAACCACATCACTGTTGCACCCATCAATAACATCACTACCCAGAAGCTTGTATAGAGTTCCGATCCGAACTCTCCATATCAATACTAGTGCTCCCTGAACAATCTTGTAAGTATCTCTCTCGAACATTATTTTTAGATGTGTATCATCCATCTTGCTTATAGAAATCACGATTATGTGCAATGCATGAATATGCATAACACAAGGAAGTGTTTGAATCCTTCCACCTTATAACATTAGCTTTAATTTTTCATGTCCAATGATTACTCCCTTCTTGTCATCCCTTAAGAAGACATGACCACCATCATATTTCTCTAACTCACAAAACCACTCCCTATGGGGAGTGAAGTGAAAGGATGCATGTGATTCAATCAACCATGCCTCATGATATAGATGTGTACTTGAAAAAGAAGCCAAGTATGCATACCCACCTTCATTTGAGGTGGTTTTCACCTTTATAGAGGGAGAATCATCAGATCCCCTTCCTTTGTCAAGAGATTTAGATCTGCTATCCCTTTTGCAGTGCCCTTCCATTCTGCATTTCCAACACACGTTTTTAGATTTTCCTGAATATTCAGATCTCCCTATAGATTTAGATATCCCACTAGAAGACTTATTTTTGTTTTCGTTCTTGGAGCATCCTAGTACAGACCAGACATCTCCATTCTAGTTCTCCATATTTTTGCATTTCATGTTCTCTAACAATAAGGATGAGATTATTTCATCAAAATTTAAGGTAGTTGTATTGATACCTATAGCAACAATGAGATTACCCCATGAATCTTGTAGAGAAGACAACAAACTAATGCAATTATATTCATCTAAATTTTTTTGTATATCAACAAATAACAACTAACTTACCACAATATTAATGGTGATAATATGATGTATTACCAGGTCTCCATCCTTCATCCTTAGGTTATACAACCTCTTTCATAGGAACAATTTGTTCACCAGAGACTTAGATTGGTATGAAGTCCCTAACATGTCCCACAAAGCCTTCAACATAACTTCCCCTGACACATTCCACAATATTGAATATGAGATAGACAATAGAATTCTAGTCTTTTCCTTCCAATCCAACTTTGTCCATTGTTCTGCTGATATTGTTGTTGGTTTAGTACATGGATCTACCATGATCCACTAATGTTGGTCCACCAAAAAATCCTCCATCTTGAGCTTCCATGGCTCAAAACTTTGACCATTATATTTCTCGATCTCTATATTTCCATAGTTCACCGTCTTCTTTCACCACAAGAATTGATCCCACAGATCTCCCACTAAACATGGTCTACCATAGGCCTAAGAAAAACCCCTCAGTAGCAAAGGCATCCCCTTGAAGCCAAAACTTGGCTCTGATACCAAATGTAGGTTTTAGCCATGCACATAAATTACCAATAAATGAATTTTTCAAATATAAAAATGAACAATGGTGAGAACATAAAACAAATATGCATAGAGATTTTCCTCGAGATCCCAAAATTTGGACTACCAGATTGATTTTTCGTTATCTTTCTTCAATGTTACAATACATATATATACATGATGAAGCATTCATAAACCCAAATCCATTAATCCTGGATTATAATGTAATTATAGTTACCTTGACCGTATCTAAAAAATACGATGGGAAGGAAACCATCATGCCCAAAAACATGTGAAAAAATCATGCACAAATTGGTAGGTAGGTCCGCCCACCATCTTTGGGTCTGCCCAACTATTATTGGGTCCACATAAAAAAAATCACAAGGCACAACCCCAGACCTATGTAGGGGGGATATCGCCCTCCCATAAACACCTTAGTAGGGGGGTTTTTACCCCCTTGTGATCCCCCTGCTATATCCAATGCAATGTACAACGCGTGCAACTAGTCATGGAAAGAATCAAACACACAACCAATATTTTCTAAATTCCTTTGTCTAGTGAGAATATGAAATTTGGGTTGATACATCTTACCTAAGAGATTTTTTAATCTACAATCCTATATTTTAGGAGAGTTCACACTCATTCAGAGACCTCTCAGTAGAAAAATCCTTCTGTCTCTGACCTGTAAAGAAGTATCTTCAAGAATATATGGAAAGAAACGACCCCCCAAAAATCCAAATCTAGTTGTTTCTTCCTCAGAAGATTCAACTTCCAGTTCTTAGAAAGGTAAGATAAATCCTACTAAAAATCCATCTATATTTTTGGAACTTTAAGAGAAATGATTTCCACAACCTTATCTTCACTTTTATCAACCTAAATATAAATAAATCTTTGTTAGTTTTTATTCTTTCACATTTCGTACATTCCCTCAAGTCAAACTAATTAAAGACAGTTTCATTTTTGATAAATCTCAAGCTTCCATAGTTATTTCACACCCAATTTTATCCATTATTGTCCATTATATTCCAGACACAATTCATGCAGTAAAACTCCCTCAAAATCCTTTACAAAATATGGTTGTCTCTAGCTTTTTGCTTAACATATATTCCCCTTTGAACTTGCAACAACCTATGAATGCAATGCCTCAACACTGCCTTAAAATTTTTCCTAGATTCATTGGGGAAGATGATATCACAACCCAAAAACATATTGAGATATTTGGTGCATTTACAAGAAACTTGACCGTTGAGCATCTAGATGTTGTCTTGAGATTCTTTGTTTGGTCTTTAGATAAAGAAGCTTCAAAATGGTTGAATACATTTCCTAACAACTCAATAAAAAATTAGAAGGAACTAGATAACATATTTATGATGAAATGGGGTGAGAATAGAGACCATGGACACTTTCTAAATGAATTTAATGCAATAGAAAGAATATAAAATGAAGGTGTCATCGAATTTATTAAAAGATTTAGGAAATTGTATAATAATTTTCTTATTGAGATTAAAAGGCCAAAGGAAAGAGTTAAGGCGCTATTCAATGGAGCCTTTGAATCAAATTTTGGGTTCACACTAACAGAAAGGAAATCCCTCAAGTTGGACCAGATCTAGAATAGTTCTTTGGAAGTAGAGTAAAATCTTGCATCGATAGGGAATTTGATGGGAAAATTAGATCATGATGATAGAAGAAAGGAGAAAGAGTAAGCAAATTTCTATTGTCAAAAAAAGGATATTCAAGAGAAAAAATTGGATGAGATGAATAAGTTCATCATAAACCTCTCAAATAGGTTAGTGAAGCTAGAATTGGAGATAAAAAACCCTCCCAGAAAAATTCCACTAAGTCCTAGTAGAAACTTCAGTCCCTAATATACAAGGCCTCCTTTGCAATTTCTACAAAGATAGAGAAAGGACCAACAAATCCAAGTACAACCTCCCTTGCATATAGAAGATGAACCTGAAGAGGGCATTGAATATGCAGTTAAAATTATGGATAAACATTGTTCAACTCTGTTTGAAGAGGAACATGAAATAGAAGCATAGGGAGGAAGGGATAATGATTGGGGCTCTAGTTCGAATAAAGAAGAGATGGATTCTTATTACAAGCAGGTTGCATATTTCATGCAATATGATTTGCATAGGAGATATGACTTGAGGTCTATAAAAATATCTCAAACAAAATATCAAGGTGAGGAACCTACTGAACATGCCACACCAAAGAAAATGATAAGGGAAAACAACCCATTAAGTTTGACCTGATAACCGAAGGAGAAACGTCCCATCACGCACATTATAAGCATGAACTTGTAAATAAAGGAAAAGAACTTGTGCAACCCAAGCTAGTGCACCAAGAAAATAAAGAGAGAGACAATCAAGTAAAAATGAAGAAGAATACCTCTAACTTTAGTTTGAAAAAAGAATTAGAGAAAGTGAAGATATTTTTTATTTTGGCTAAATGCTTGAGACAACCTACCTACAAAAGGAAAATTTCTAATTTCATTGTTGTATCTCATTTTACCTCGACACAAGACAATTTTAATTTGTAGGAAGAGAGACCTGTGATTATGTTTGGCCCACACACCGAAGAGTATGACCCCTCGACCCCTCCTTTCTATGCTACCTTGGTGATTCATGATCTATCGTTGCATAATTATATGTCTGATTCAGTGGCTTCTCATAATCTAATGCTTTTGTTTTTCATGGAGTCATCGGGGCTACAAATAACAAAGCCATACAGGGACTTATATTTTGTTTATTTTAGAAAGGCAAAATGCCTTAGAATGATCAAGGACTTCGTGGTTAATTTGGCTCAAATCCCTGTGAAGAGTATGGTAATGGACATTGTGGTTGCATACATTCCTACAATATTTGGCATGCTACTTTCCAAATCATGGGTAATGAAGCTTGGCGGGTTCACTAAACTTGACCTCACATATGCCACTATTCCAAACATAGTTACCTATCAAAAAAGAAATTCCCTAGCACCCACTTTTTTAAGGTAGCAAAAAAATAAGCCAATTTTAAAAAGTGGTTATTCATAATAAACATTTTTTTGGAGTATATTTTTGACACTTTAAATTTTCTTATGTAACATTTTTTTTAAATGTGAGTGAATTTCATGCTGATTTTGAAAAGTGTTGATGCAACATCAACACATTTTCTTTATAGGGCTTATTTTTGACACTTTAATTTTTTTATGTATCATGTATGAATATTTTTTTAAAATGTTAGTGATTTTCATATCGATTTTGAAAAGTGTTGATGCAACATAAACCATTTTTGTTTAGAGGGCTTATTTTTTACACTTAAATTTTTTTAATGTATAAAATATGGATAATTATTTTTAAATGTTATAGATTTTGATGTTGGTAATAACCATAACAAAAAGAATAAAAACATGACAAAAAATCAAATATAATAAATATTATATAAAATAAAACCATAAAAATATAAAAAAAACAAAGTAATTTGTAAAAAAAAGGTTTAAACAAGCAGAATAATAATAGATAAAAACCAGTAATAAACATTAAAATTATCATGGAAAAAAATAAATATGAAAATATAAAGACAAAAAACATTAAAATGTAAAAGACAATTAACTTCTAAAAAACAAAAATTAAAAACACACAAAAATTAAATTAAAAAGCATTAAAACTATATATAGTTCTAAAAAATTAATTAAATAAATAATTTTGCAACATTTTCAAATAAAAAAATTGAGAAAAACTTGGCTCTGGGAAGCTTAGGTTGATACCTTGAATTGACCTAGCGGTGAACCTGGGTGGCCAAGTCGATTCCAGTAATCAACCTAGGCTGCCCTTAGATAGCTCGGCTATGGCCACCTAGGGTTGCGGGGCCTCATCCATGGCCAGTGTGGTGCCACTATAGGTGGCCAACGCTGAGCATGATAATGGATGTGGGGCTTGGGGCCTGGCCGGGGCTTTTGTTGTGCGACATTGCACCAACTAGGCCCAAGGCGCCGCAACCTTGGGTGCCAAAGGTTGAACTCAACCATGGTCGTGGGGGTTTGGGCCTAGCCGAGGCGACACTACACATCAACCTTCCTGGTGAGACCCGAGGTCCCTAGACCCTAGGCAGTCATGGTTGAGCTCAGCCTTGGCCGCCCAAGGCCACAAATTCTTGGGCTTCACCGGGGTGGCGCTACACTGCGGCCGCCCCAGCCAGGCCCGAGGCCCTGCGGTAGTGGGTAGCCATGGCCGCGGGGCCTTGAGCTTGGTCGAGGCAGCCACCATGGAGCAATGTACCAGCCAAGCCCAAGGCCTCGTGGCCTTAGGTGGCCAAGGTTGAGCTCGGCCATGGCCATACAGCCTCAGGCCTAGTTGGGGCGGCCCAGGTTGCGATGAACGAGGGTGGCCTAGAACGATTCCATGAATCCACCTAGGTGAGTCGGGGCCAAATTTTTTCGATTTTTTTTTTTCTAATTAAAATTGTTTTAAATATTTTAACTTTTACTTTTTAATTTTTAATTTAAATTTATTTTGTTGTTTTTTATTAATTTTTAAGTAATTTTTATAATTTAATATTTTTTTTTTTCATTTTTGAATAATTTTTTTTTTTTTTTTTTATGTTCTTTTTTTTTTTTTTTTTTTTAACATAAAAATATTTTTTGAGTTTAATTTTTTTTTTTCTGATTATGTCTTCCTTTTTTATATTGTCACCATTTTTTTTTTTCATATTAAAAAAAACAAAATTGTTATATTTATTTTACAAACGTAATTTCTGTTTTTTTTTTTTACATTTCTTTAGTATTTTTGTTATTAGTTTTTTATTTTGTTGTTCTTTCATGTTTTAAATTGTTTTTTTTTTTATGTTTTATTACTTGTTATTATTTTTTAATTTTCTTTTTATTGTATTGTTTTTTTTTTCGATGTTAATTTATTTTTTTCTTTTTTCTTTTGTATTTTATTCATTTATATATTTATTTATTATTTTGTTTCTTTTATTTTTATTTTTTCCTACAAGGTCCGTGTTGATGCTCGACTAGCAACCCGATCTTATTATGTGCAATTTGATAGTAGATTTTAAACTTTTCATTATAATGAATAGAGTCTACCCCATAATGTGTGAATTTCATGGTTTGTCTTCAAGTTTTCATTACAATGGTTCGAGTTCACCTATGCTTTGTGTCAATTTAATGGTAGATTTTTAAATTTTTGTTGTAATGTATCAAGTTACCTTAGGCTATGATTTTAAAATCGATGTACATTTAACATTTAAAAAAAATACTCTTGGTATAGTAACTCTTTCATTCAAGTGTTCACTTTTAAAGATTTTTTAGTCAATTTTTTTTACATAATGTCATCCTCGAAATATTTTGAAAATGTTGTTTTATAGTCATAATCTTTGGTTTTAATTCCATGGTTGAAAAATTGTCAACATTTTAATGTTTTTCTAAGTCATGATATTTTATCTTTAATGTTATGGTCGAAAAGAGTGATAAATATTATTTCTTTAGCACCATGAATAAAAGTTGTTGGAATTTTAAGGTTGTTCAAAGATGTGATATTTTATCTTTAATGTCATGATTGAAAATGTTGGAAATTTAAAGTTTTTTGAAGTCATGATATTTAATATTTAATGTCATTATTAAAAATTGTTGAAAATTTACCTTGAAAAAGAAAAGACGTTACTCTAGCATCAACACTTTTGGTTTTCAGCGTGTCTTCTGCACAAAAGAAAATGGTTTTTCTTGCCATTTTTAAAAAATGTTGAAAATTTACTCCGAAAAAAAAAGTTGTTATTCTAACATCAACCATTTTCATTTTCATCCTATTTTTTCATGTTTTTTTGGGGGGTTTTGGCTAGAGATCTTGTTTTGAGGCAATAGTTCTCATTTCATCTGTAACTTTGTTTCCAGTGATTGTTGGAGAAGAACATAGATTATACAAAGAATATAGATTTGTAAAACTATCATTAGAGTAGTTGGTTCCCATCATTCTCTAATATATGGCCAGGAAAAATATCTTTCATGCCTTTTGTCAGAAATAAATGATCAAATTAAGGAGGATACTTACATGGAAATTTCCATGTAGGCAAATAAGCAATAAATTACACTTGACCAGGTTTGGAAGTTATATTTTGATGGGGCCTACTCTAAGAAACGTAATGGAGTAGGTGTTTTGTTGATATCTACATAAGGTAAACTCATCCCTCTCTTGTATAGATCAAGATTTGACACTGAAAATAATGTTTTTCAATATGAAGCATTGGCGTTGGGCTTGCAAGCTCCAAAAGTTTGAAAATTGAATGTTTGACAATTTTTGGAGATGTTGAACTTGTTAGCTCCTGCTGCAGCAGGTATTCATTTTTCATGATTGGCATTTCACAGGCCAAATATGTCGTACTTTGCTTACTGCAATGCTCCATACTTGCTCCAACATTCTCCAGATGAAGAAGGCTTCTTCAAGATTCATTCAATTGCCTCCAAATTTTGTAAAAGTTTTCCTGGTATCGCTACTTTCAGTTAAAGGGAGGTCCAAACAGTTTAATCTTGGTCTCCCTAGGTTTAAATTTCATGTTTTAGAATATAGAGATTGTAAGTCTGTCCAAACAATTTAATCTTGGCAAACTCTTAGATAGGTAGAGAAACAGAAGAGTCCAACAGTTTAATTTGGGCTCTGGAAGAAATAAGGGTAGTATGTAGACAGGAAACATCAAAAGAAAAATGTATCATGGATTTGCAAGTCTAAGTGCACCCCCAAGAAAAAGAAGAAAAAATGCTAGGAAGTAGGCTGGGTAGGTAGTTCTGAGGCTGTTGAATTGCTGACAAGTTTCAAGTTTGAAGGTATCTTATCATGCAGAACATAATCAACAAAGATTTGTAAGCAAAAGGCTTAATTAAGATATAACTAACTCCCCTTCACTGCTTTCCCCCAATCATTAACTAACTTCCCCAAAAGAGGTCAAGATCTGCTTGACACCTCTTTAGTTCATCATCTTCATCACTTTGGTTGAGTAAAGGTCTGCTTCGCTCAAAGTTGTTCCATATCTTCTCCCGAAATATGGTCCTACCCCCCCGCAACAGCCTAAGTTCCCCCGGAATTTAGCACTTTCTTACCACCTCCACATTAACCCCTAACATTATTATATAGCTCCCTATGTTTCCCATCCCCGTATTAATATTAAGTAAATTCCGCTATGTAATATTCCCTCCCCCTGGTTGAGAAATAAGGATAGTAAGTCCCGGGAATTGCTTAGTTTATCAGAAACTAAGCAAGAACCCCAACCTCCGAAACCACCTTCCACATACTATGGACTCCTTCCTAAGTATAAAACTCCCCCGAAGTAGTCGGACCCCTTCCGAAACTTCAAAGGCCCTTCGCACCCACTTACTTACCTTTTTTTTTTCCCTTCAACGCCGTTTTCGCATCGCAACCTCGCCATCTCACTTTCATGCAAAACCTTGCCCACCCGTTCCCCGCCGATGCAACATTGCGAAATCGGCGATCAGCGATCGCAAGCGTCGAGTGTCCAGTCTGTTCACCCCTCCATCTTCCCCGATGCGATATCACGATATCGTATATCGGCAATCGCAAGCACCACACACCCAACCTAATGATCCCCCTCTTTCCCGCCGACGCGATATCGCTATATCACATCAGAGTCTCTTCACCACAGTCCACCAGTACCCCACCATGTCGCGCTGTACCAGGGACCTACTGATGACGTCATCCACCGTACAGCCGACGCAGTGCTTACGTCAACAGCCAGAAAAGCCGAAAAAGCTTCGTGCAAGAAGAAAAGTCGCACTTCGGAGCTCCAGATCAAGAAACAGAGGCAGTTTTCGATGGCGAATAGCTTCGCGCATCGCTACAGGATATAGGCCATTTCGAGAAATCTTCAGGGAATCTTCTGATTGCCGAGCCCACTGCACGAGGAAAAAGCCCGAAATCGTCCAATCCTGCCAAAGGATCCGGTTTAAAGATAGCAGCAGATCATTCACAGAGTTCAAAGTGTATCAGATCAAATCAGTAGGCTTCAAGCGTGTCAAAGAGTATCAGTCGACGGTGGAAATCATCAATGTAGCAGCAAAGTGTATCACAGAATATCTTGAGCAGCGGCCCAAAGCAGGAGAAATTGAATATCTTCCGACAGATCCATAGGAGGAGAGCAAAGTCACCTGGAGCTCTCAAATCATAATAATTGCATATTCAATACGCACCAAAGCCGAACTGCAGCCCCAAAGCACATACACTTTAGCAGCAATGTATCTGGTCCCCAAGGGCCACCTCGTCACCTGTTCCGATTCCGCTGCCCCCAGCGCAACCAAAAAGATTTGCTTGCATTTATTTCCAGCAGCATTTAGATTCTTTTGAAGAGTTCTAAGCAGACCTGTCACGGTCACTTGTAATGAAGTCTTCCTGATATTTTGTTTATAAATACCACCCGAAGTGATATTGTAAAGTGTTGGTTGGTTGGTAGTAGTAGTTGTTGGTCAGTTTCTTTCCAATAATTTTCTCCGAGTAAAGACTCGCATTGTAACTATCATATTTTTCATAATCAAAGATTGCTGAAAGTATGGATTGCGAAAAAACTTGCTGTTTTATCTTGGCCAAGGAATGATCACGGAATTCCTGTGTCTCTGCATGATCCAATAAGTGTTCTTCCTCCCTATTTATTTTACGTTTTTATCATCTTTCAGCCATTCTAAATTGCAGGAAAAAAGAATAGCTTAAGATTTGTTTAAGTACACCTTAAGTTCAATTTCTGCACTTTTCGATGTTTTCTTCTAAAACGGTCATGAGCTAGAATTCTTAACTGCTCTAGTTTAGCCTATTTCGTTCGTATATGGGTGCATGTCTTTGGAATTCTTAACTGCTCCGGGATCCCACTCATCCATTTCTCCCCTCTGTCAGCATGATGAAATGATTCTCTTTTGCCTTTCAGTCGTAATGTTCATTCTGTACTTTCAGCAGCTTGAATGTTGTATTCTACGTGGCTATCCCGCTCCGTATCCCCTTGTGGCCAAGAAAATGCTCGCATGCCTCAATCTGTGATTCCATGCCCAATGGTTCAAAACTTATAACACCTTGCTGTGCCTCTTTATTCGAGAATCCTACCTTCCTCCCAATGACAGTCAACATTCCCTTGAAGTCAGAAAGCTAGCCGAAAATCATCAACTAAGGTTGAATACAGATCAACTGAGGTTGAATCTAAAGGAGAGAGCCCTCTCCGATTGCAGGTGGGCTAGAACCTGCAATCAGAAGATTGGTTTGTGGTTACCTCGGCCGTATCCCTAATAGGAGCCTAGGGACAACCTGAGTGATAACATTATAGCGACTCCACTGGGGACCTCCTCAGATAAATCAATACAATCAATCTGCAGCTCTACAGTGGAAGAAACCGACTTGTAAAAGCCTCGGTCGACCTGTATCTGCGCGCACCATTGGGGATTCAAACTCACGGTTCATCTTTGGACCCCAATGGAGGAAGTGCTCCTATTTTTGAAAGCTTGTCATGTATAGTTCTGATCTTTGGCGGTGGACAGAGATCAGGCACTTCAGAATCCAGACATCCACCTGGTGACTCCACTTCAATTTCAATCAAAGGCTCCACTGGGGAATGAACCAAATGTTACAGCCAAGTGCCCCGTGTATTAAAAACAAAAGAGAATGACTGAATCTTGGGAGGAACTTCCGATAGAAGAAGCTTTAGAAAAATGCAGAGAAAGTTTATCAGAATTTAAGCTTGATGATAGATTCTTCAAAAAGGTATTGTCAACAATACCTGGCGGCCGAAATAAATTGTTCCTTGAGTTTGTTGTGCAAAAATATGAGGATGAAATTGAACTCTTGGGAGCTCAAATTCAGGCTTATAATTT